>CAUYQV010164985.1:0-12661 GCA_963574575.1 Galagoides demidoff | reverse complement strand
CGGCCCCAGCCAAACTACAACAAAAAATAGCCGGGCATTGTGGCAGGTGCCTGTAGTCCCAGCTACTCGGAGGCTGAGGCAAGAGAATCGCCTAAGCCCAGGAGTTGGAGGTTGCTGTGAGCTGTGTGATGCCACAGGACTCTACCCAGGGTGATAAAATGAGACTCTGTCTCAAAAAAAAAAAAAAACAAAGATCATATCACTTGTTTTTAAGTGTCATGCTGAAATGATAAATCACCTATCTAGTGTCGCTAGGAAGTTCTTAGAGCATCCCTGTTTATTAATAATAGATTGAACAGAGCAGAAAATTTATACATGACACTTAAATTTAGGATAGTTATCATGTAGAATTTTACACAGTGTATTTTATGCCTTATCATAAAAGACTATAAACATGACTGCTTAAGATAGAAAATTGTCCTAATAAGTTAGGAAATGATTGATCATCAAGATAAACTCTGGTGGCTAACAGATTTGAAATGCACATACAAATTATGAAGAAAATTGTCCTTAAATGCTATTTACATTTTATATCAAAACTTCATGAAGTAACAGAGTTGGTGGGTAATATGAAGAAACATTCTAATGCACTGTTGATAGAAAAAGTAAGCAAAAGCAATTTAGTGATAACATTAAAAAATTCTAAATGTTGACATCATTACTATCTATTAACCTAGCAGTTACATTCTTAAAATATACGCTATAAAAACATTCCCACGAGTACTCAGAGATGCATGTCCGAAGACATTTATTTAGCATGGCCTCCTCGAACAAGACAATAATAAGGGACATGTCCAGTAATATCAGATTGCTTAAATTAATCATGGTAGTTCTGCACCAAGAAATTCCGAAGAGCTGTTATAAAGAATGAAGTACAAGTAGTATATGCGGTGACATGGAACAATCCCCAAGAGTACATGGTTAAAAGAAAAACGGAAACTATAAAATAGCATGTGTAAGAATTAGAGAACCAAGGGTACAAGTCAAATCTGTCAAGTGTAGAACATAAATGTCTTAACACAATAATCAAGTAAATGAGACAGAAGCTATATTGACTGGTTTGATGTAAACACATCAGACTGTATAAAAAAAAAATCAACACATTGTACCCCACATATGCATAAATGTATTCTTGATCTATGTGTACAGGACCTAATAAAAATAAAAAATAATTTGAAAAGCTGATTAAAAAAAAAGAAGAATTAGAGAACCAGGCATCAAAGCTAATGATCTTTGTGGATAGTAAAGCAATCTAATGAATAAGTTCCATGTTTTTGTAATGCTTATATATTATGATGGATAAAGAAGACATTAGTGGAATAACTGGTTTTGAGATCTTTTTAAATGCTATTTCTACAAAGCTTCATAGGATTGTCACAATGGCCCTATAAATACTTAGATTATTAAAATGTTGTGGCTCGGCGCCTGTGGCTCAAGTGGCTAAGGCGCCAGCTACATACACCTAAGGTGGCGGGTTCGAATCCCCAGCCCAGGTCCGCCAAACAACAATGATGGCTGCAACCAAAAAATGGCCCGGCATTGTGGCGGGAGCCTGTGATCCCAGCTACTTGGGAGGCGGAGGCAGGAGACTGGCTTGAGCCCAGGAGTTGGAGGTTGCTATGAGCTGTGATGCCATGGCACTCTACCCAGGGGGATAGCTTGAGGGTCCGTCTCAAAAAAAAAAAAAAAGTTTGTTTGAAACAGCCTATTTTATGAAGCGAAGTTTAAACAACTGACAATTATGTTTCAAAAAAATTACACAGAAGTGTTGTAAACCTTATTAACGTAAGAAGTAAATCTAATATGAATATTTTTACGTGTTTTATTTTAGCCACAAAAGTATCTTTCAGGAAATTATGTATATTATAAATCTTCCCAAAGCTTCATAATTTCTTACTTTTTTGTTCTATGTTATAATGAAATTAAATATTTTTATCAGCATGTAGATTATGATCCCATTTCTACAAAACTGCTCATCTACCTTTCTCCCTTAACACACACATACAAAGATTAATGTCCATCTAATATTAATGATAGATCTTTTTTATTTAATTTTTAATTAAAATCATAACTACAAATTTATGGGGTAGAATGTGATGATTTGATATACAATGTGGAATGCTTAAATAAACTAATTAACATAGCCATTACCTCACTTATTTCTTATGGTATGACATTTGAAATTTACTCTTAGGCTTGGCACCTGTAGCTCAAGCAGCTAGGGTGCCAGCCATATACACAGGAGCTGGCAGGTTCAAATCCAGCCCAGGCCTGCCAAACAACAATGACAACTACAACCAAAAAACAGCCGGCCATTATGGCGGATGCCTGTAGTCCCAGCTACTTGGGAGGCTGAGGCTGAGAGAATCACCTGAGCCCAAGAGTTTGAGGTTGCTGTGAGCTGTGACACCTCAGCACTCTACCCAGGGTGACAGCTTGAGACTCTGTCTCAAAAAATAATAAAATAAAATTTACTCTTATTTTGAAATATACCCTTGCATTGTGCACATTATGTGAGATCCCACCAAATGCCCTCCTCCTCCCACCAATCTCCCTCCCCCTTCCCTCCCTTCTCCGTCCTCTCTCCTCCCCCTTGCTAGACCATGTTTGTGTTTTTTCATATAGTATGTGTTTACATATTGTTTCATAATAGTATTGAGTACATTGGATACTTTTTTTCCCCACTCTTGAGATACCTTACTAAGAAGAAAGTGTTCTACCTCCATCCAGATAAACATAAAAGATGTAAAATCTCCATCTTTTTATGGCTGAATAGTATTCCATGGTGTACATATACCACAATTTGGATAATTAGCTCTTAGGTCATTTTACTTTCTTCTTTGTATCCTCCTATATTGCCCAAATTACTTAGAATGAGTATATGTCACTTAAATGAGTTTTTTAAAATGTATTTGTTTTTTAAATTAGCTATTGTCATTTTACCCCCATTAGCTTATAAATTATCTTTTCGGGACTCGTGACACTCCAAGGCTTTCTCCATTTTTAACCTTCTGAGCTCTGATGACTAGTCCATTAAAAAAAAAAAGAAAGAAAGAAACAGAACAGCAATGCATCACATCACAGAACTACATAAGACCTCATACGCTTTTAAGTTAAATTTCATATTTAAAACATAAAGTCACCTGATTAGAACATCTATGCAATACATAACCTCCACAATCTGACACATAAATGGAGCTTCTATGCACATTTATAAATTTGCAGTATTTATCTATAGGCCCAGAGGCTAGACTACCAGCAGTCATTAAAAAATGGGGGAGATTAAACTATTAAAGTCAAGAAAACTAAGGGGGAGGGGCGGCACCTGTGGCTCAGTGAATAGGGCGCCGGCCCCATATACCGGAGGTGGTGAGTTCAAACCCAGCCCTGGCCAAAAACTGTAATATATAAATAAATAAAATTTTAAAAAAAAGAAAGCAAGCTAAGGGGGGAAATGGCAAAGTTACAGAAGGAAGGAACTAGTGGGTGGAAGTCAAAAAAGGAAAAGCAAAAGCCAGACGACATCTGAGAGCTCAGTATCTACCTCCAAATTCCAGGGGAAAAGAGTGAGGGTTTTAGCCATTGGAAACACTGCATGACTGCTTCCTAATTTTTCAAGAAATTACAAATATTTACAATCAAAATAAAACTGCACCATTCTACTTTCATCTATTAAAGGTACATTTCAAAAGAATAATAAAACCAACTCACCTGCCTGGCGCACTGGGAATTCCACATGGTCAGAGACTATAATCCGGAGTAAACTGGGGGCAAAATTGATAATCTTGTAGGACTGAAATTACAAAGCAATGTTTTGTAAAATAGGGCAATATAAGTGAATAGCTGTTAGCACCTGCTACTGAATACGTTGCCATCCAAAGAAAAGAAAAACTTCTAAAGAGAAATTCTCCAAAACAAAATGAAGATTACTGACATACTTCAAGTTAAAAAAAAAAAAAAGTCCTGATGAATAAAAGAACATGAACATTTTTTATGATATTTTGATATGTATTGTCAAAATGCTCTCCAGAAGGGGGTATCTGGGGTATGCCAATTTACAGTCTCAGAAGTAGCAGAGGCGGCTGCCCATCTATCCAACACAGGTAGTATCACTCCTTCGAACCATGAAAACATTATTATTATTTTAAATTACATTTCCTCTGTGACTAAGGAGGTTGGATTTTCTTTTTCCTGTTCACTGGCTATTTGTTTTTCTACATTCCTTGCCCCCTTCATCCTTTTGTAAAGCAAATATTTGCTTTTTTTTCTAAATAAACTCTGAGAACTATTTATGAATTTTAAATCTTTTACTTGACCTGTACATGGCAAATATTTCTTCCCAGATTATTCGTGCTTCAATTTTATGGTATTTTTGACAAACAGAAAACAGGAAAACATAGGCTACAGAAAATCGCAAAACAGACAAGGTAAATGTTACACAGTTGACCTGAGCTACAGAGAGAAGCCAGTCCAGACTGGAACAGTGTGATTAACAAGACAGTACTGAGCCACGATCTCCTGCTGTACTATCATCCTTCAAACTTAGCAATGCCTATGTGAGCCTGTGTGGATGAAGTTTCTGATATGCCCTGCTGCCTGGGTCATTTCACAGGCATCCTCTACCTTAATCTGCTCCTGAGTTTGGCCATGGTGAAAAAAATTATAGGGGAGCCCATTCCTTCTCACCATGGTCTATATAGATTCTAGGACCAGGACTATCTTACAATCTTGCCACATTCTCAGAGCCCACACATAACCTTGTCCACTGACGTTCTCAGCCAGGATCCATAAATTCCAGTGAGGCCAAGTTAGACAATGACCCAAAGAGCCTAGTTCTACAGTGACATCCTTCCCAACACCCAGTTAGGTTTTGTGCATAGCACTCAATTTTTAAAGTAATCACTTTTCCAATTCATTTATTTATAATAGTATTTATTAAGGCAAGTGTTTGATTTAAAAATTAACTTGGTGAAAACTGGCATCTTTATAAAATATTGAACCTTTCCATCCAAGAACATTATGGTTTCTTAATCTTTACATACCCTTCAACAAAATTTTGAATTGTCTTATAATTCTTTTTCCTTTCATTCTGTTCAGAATCTCAAGTCTGTGGTGTGTAAGTAAACTCTTTTTTTATCCTTGAGTGAAACCACCATAATTTTAAAGTTTTTACAAAAACAGAATAATTAGTTTATAGGAGACAAAATTAATGTGCATTTACCTCAATCTTCTTCACCTGTATGTAACTCATGTTTATAACCTTCTGGATAGCAAAAGGTCTTGCAGTGAATCAAGGATTAAAACATCCATGTAGTTTTTTCTCTTCATAAAAACTGACTTGGCTCGGCTCTTGTGGCTCAAGTGGCTAAGGTGATAGCCACATACACCTGAGCTGGCGGGTTTGAATCCAGCCTGAGTCCACCAAACAACAATGACGGCTGCAACCAAAAAATAGCCAGGCGTTGTGGCGGGCGCCTGTGGTCCCAGCTACTTGAGAGCCTCGGAGGCAGGAGACTCGCTTGAGCCCAGGAGTTGAAAGTTGCTGTGAGCTGTGATGTCACAGCACTCTACCCAGGGTAATGATAGCTTGAGCCTCTGTCTCAAAAAAAAAAACTGACTTCAGTTGCTTTTTTTTTTTTTCTTTTAAGAGACAGAGTCTCACTTTGTTGCCTTTGGTAGAGTGCCGTAAAGTCACAGCTCACAGCAACCTCCAACTCCTGGGCTTAGGTGATTATCTTGCCTCAGCCTCCCAAGTAGCTGGGACTACAGGCGCCTGTCACAATGCCTGGCTATTTTTTGGTTGCAGTTTGGCCAGGGTCGGGTTTGAACCCACCACCCTTGGTATATGGGGCCGGCATCCCATTCACTGAGCCACGGGGCCCCCCCCCCACTTCAGTTGCTTTTTTAAAAATCTTATTATTTACAAAGTAACACCTTTACACTAATGCTGCTTACTTGAAAGTACCCTATTTTCAGGGAAAACTACTTCTATAGCAACAATGTGGCTATTGTACACATTTTAGAACTCCTCCTTTTGCAACTATTTGACATTTTCAAGAACTTCTGAAACTATCCTCTTTCAGCTTTGACTCAATGTACATTAATTTGGCCAGCTAAAACACTCAGAGGTAAATTCCCATCTATTTTCATACTACTTTCCTCACAAGTATTTCATACTATTTTCCTCAATTTCTTTGTCTTTCATTAGGCTTCAAGTTTCTAACAAAATAAGACTCATTCCTCAATGATTTCCTGAGGATATTTATTTTATATCCATGAAGTTTTCTACAAATAAGGAGCTTGCTTCCATGCTAAGTTCTGTAGTTTTTGAGAACTCATATAAAGCAAAGATCTGATGTTCTCTGACTCGCTGCCCCAACTACACTAACCTCCCTAGTCCTCCAGCACGCTGAGTGAGGCCCCTCTCTGAATGTTATTCCCTCTGTTCCACTCCCAGCTCTTCACCTGGCTCATTCCCTCACAACAGCCAGGTCTCCGGCTCAGTATCATTCATCACAGAATGACTATTTCTACACCCCAACACTCTTTCTTGGATTTATTCTCATAGCACTTATGACCTGAAATTACATTATTTATCTGTCCCACTAACATGGGAACAATAATAAATCATGTTATTTGTCTGTATCCCTAACTCCATCAGAGTGAAGTCTTATACCAATGCCTGCAAACTAACTCAATAAATAGGTTATGCATAAAAACAAACTCTCTTAAAGCATAATAAAAAATGGTATGTACAGATGCATGGAAAGCAGAGATCCAAAAGTTTGGCAAGGAAAGTAAATATCTTTACTTCCCTGTTGAGGCTATGTGGAGAATGATCTATTAAAATAAGGCATCTTTCAGATGAATTACTGAAGCAAGATAACGACCCACTCCTGCTCCCCTGTGCTGCTACTAAAGGGACTTAAGGTCTAGAGATAACGAGGAAGGTGTCCAAGCTTCATTTTTAATATCCTCAGATAAAATTGAAAATATCTTCCCATTAAAATGTATATGTATGTATATGTATGTGTGTGTGTATATATATATATATATTTATCACAAATAGCATTCAGGGAATCAGTCACTGGTAACAGAAAATATTAGCCTGAGAAAAATAGAGCTCCAAATAAGGATGTATCCTTTGGAACACACGCTGTCATGAAGCTGCCTACTCTTCTAAACAGCAATTGACAGATCAATCAGTACACTGCAGAATCTGCTCCAATTTTCTGCAGAGCATAGTTGCTAAGGGGTGGGGATGGGGCTGGACTAAAATAAATGAGCTGGACCAAAATCACTTACAGATCACCCACCCATCTATTCAACAAAGCAGGATGTTCCAGTGGTGGCAAAGGATAAGCATACAAAACCTAAACTGCAACCGTGTCATACAAGGTTTTGTGACATTGCATTTTGGCCCTCTACTTACAGCCTATTTTTTAAAAAAATTGTGAGAACATATTACAAATCAAGAGCATTATGTAAAATATGAATGCTGAAAAGAGTGTTATGGCAATTAGATGTTGCAGGGGAAACCATGGTCTGTGACGAGTTGGGTAGATAGGGGACAGGACAGAGTGACTGAACTGGCCTCAGTTGAACTATCACAAAGGAAAAAGGATAGGAGTAGGTCTTAAAGGTCTCCTACTTCTACCAGCTTTCCCACCTACTTTTTCCACTTCTATAACATCCACTGCACTTAACATAATGATGCATCAGAAAGAAATGAAGGTTAGGCTAAAAACAGGAAAGTATAACATGTTATCAAAGATGTGCTTGCTCCCTATCAATACTATCTGCCCTCACTGTGAGGGGGAAAGGGGTCACAAAGGGCCAACTCCCTAGTTCATACTAGTAGATTGCAAATTCAGCTCTTGTTTTGTTCTTCCTAACTGGCCCCTGGATTACTACTCTTCCAGCCAGTCAATATACAATAAATACTTCTACTCGGCAAAGCCTGGGACAGGTACTGACTTTAACTTCCTCCTATTTTGAATAACAGTTCTTTTCTTTTTGAAAGACCAATACATTCCTCTTTGGGTTTTAATTCACCTCAAACTCCTCTCCATAGTCACTGCTTCCACTCTCTCTTTGATCTCAGAGAATCCCAGGTTCACACCTACTCCAAACTCTAACAGGTTTTTCCAATTAAAATAATCCCTTTCAAAGGGATTCAACAACACTCAGATTCAAACTTCTTGGGAAAAAAAGAAAAAGATTCACAACACACACCTGTTTTTTAAAGTCAATTCCAACAGAACCGTCTATTTAGAACAGTTACACTACCAGGCACAGAATTTCCTGGGGAGCTAAACACAATGGGGCCCCACCTCCATCATTTCTGATTCTTTAAGGCTAGGGGAAGCCCCAGAATTTCCATTTCCAGCAAGTTCTCAAGTGACCTTGCAACTGCAGGTCCCAGGACTTCACTTTGAAAAACACTGATTTAGGAATTTTCCTTTACATTTTACAGATTATCACAACCTCAAACAGCTGTCACTCCGCCCTAGAAGTAGATCTTAATTCCCACTTTTTAGTCTAGGATTTATTCGTACAGGTAAAAAGGAAGAAATAAGCTCCAATTTGCGATCATTAAAATTTTGAAATGTTGGGGGCAACGCGGTTAAGAGGTCAAAGCTAGTTAGAACAGACAAGGGGGGAAAAAAACTTTTACACCTGTAAGCATTTATAAGAAATCCCTTCAAACACAGGTTACTTTGCTGTGTCTTTATAAGGCAATACCAACATGAAAACTGCGTCTTTTTCCCAGAGGACCCTCCCGACAGCAATGCCCAGGGCTCCAACGAAACTCTACCAATCAGTGTCAAAACTGTCCTGCCAACCCCACGGAAGCAGGTGATGAGCTTGCGTTTCCCACAGCAACACTAAAAAGGGATGGGTTTGGAGAAAAGCTGAACTCAGATTTGAATTGGAAGTGAATTTTCCCACCTCCAACCCCAAGTCAACGCACTTAAGAAGAAGAAATTACACGGTGAAAACACTAGCAAAAGGTTGCAAAAGCTTCTTTCTGCAGACCACTGTGGGCTGAACAAACTGCACTGGGGAAGGAAGACAATACGAAAAGATGCAAAGCTGGCCAACAGGTGCGCGAGCTGTTTAGCAAAGATCCCAGGAGCGGTGCTCAACTGGACCTTGGCGCGGAGGGCGGGACGGGCCGAGAGGGGCGTCAGGGTCCCAGCCCCGAGGGGTGGAGAAGAGGGGCGCCGAGCAGGAAGAGCCCGGAGCGCCGGCTGGGGGCGCCGCTCCGCGGGAGGGGAGAGCCGCAGCCCCGCTCCTCACCTGGTTGAGCTCTTTCTCCGCGGCAATCCGCAGCTTCGGGTCGATGGTGCCCTTCAGCGCCTGGATGATCCGGTTGAGGTCCATCTCCCCGGGTGGGGGCTCCGCGGCCCCCGGACCAGTAGGCCAGACTGAAGCTTCAGTTTCCTTCTGACCCTCGGCTTCCTCCTCCGCGACCCCTGAAATACCTCACTCCCCACCCCCCGCCTTCGTTCCCACCTGCAGCCACTTGCTGCGCCACTCTGACTCCGCGCCCCCTGTCCTCCCTTCCCCCCCCCACAACTCGCTCTCCATTCACCCTTTTACGACAGCCGGTGGGAGGCGGGAGAACCAAGAAGAGGAAGCAGAGCTTCCTTTACGGCGGCCTCTTCCCGCAGGCGTAAGGCTACGGCCAGTTCCCGTTGGCGGGCGCCATGCTGCTGTACGGAAAGCGATGTCGACTTCTTCCCCGGAGGGAAGCGAAGCTGCCGAGCTCCATAAGGCGGCCGCCATGCTGTCGTACGGAAAACTGCCTCCCGCCCCTTCCCTGTGGAGAAACTTGAGCTGGCCCCCAGTCTCCTTACAGCTGCTTCCAAATTAAGCATATCTGGACCGAGTGGCGCTTTTTGTTAGTCCGAGAATAGTTGGGACATCGCAACTGGGTCTGTTCTAAGAGAGACTTGTTGGGACTTTGAGACCATGTACTCTGCAGGACAGTTCCCTCCGTGTGTGGGAGCCTCCATTCTTTCCTTCATTCATTCACTTTCACTGAACATTTCACATAGTTTTGAACCAGGGTGCTGGGATTTTCAGGTTCCACGTTATAACAAGATGAATTTGATGCAGATTATTATGAAGGAACTCACAATAGGATTGAAGAGACAAATCTAAACATGAAAAGTATATATTTACAGAGTGGAAACACAGAGGTCAGAGAAACTAACTATATGCCTGAGAATTTTCTGACAATTGCTTACACCTTCTTAGAAAAGTAGTGAAAAGCAAGGAGAAGCGTTATTCTGTTTCCATTCACTATGACCATATGTGGCTCCGCAATTTCAACGGCATAAAAATATTAAGAAACTAGTTTTTTGAAGTTAAGCCAGAAAAGAGAGTTCTAGTTACATTTAGTAAAAAGCGTGATCGTGAGCAAAATACAACTGAGGGGGGTGTGATTTTTTTTCAGAAGCATATAATAAAGAGATTTGTTCAATTAGGGTTCAATCAAGAAGATAGAAAATATTAATATATGGCAGAAAACTCAATGACTGAAAGCTTCCTCCCCAGCTGTGTGCAAAAGTACCTAGCAACAAATTTAACATGTCTCTGCTCAGATTGCTTCCAGTATTGCCTCTCTCTAATCCATGATCCAAACTGCCATCAGAGTAATGTTTCTGTAAGGTTAATATTGTCCTGTCTCTTCCTTGATGATTTCCCATCAATTTCAAGATAAAATACAAACTCCTTAACACTCCAAAGTCTTATGAAACATGTCTTTCACCTCCACACTACTACAGTAACCCACTCTCTTGGACTTCATGATTACCTAAAATTCCTTTACCTCTAAAACCATAACTCCAATATCCTCTTTTATAGTTAGAACCTATTCTTCTATTGCTTTTTCCTTCAATAATCCTACACCTGTTTTGCAACTCAGTCACTACTTCAGGTCTCTGTAGTGTATCCACTCCTGACTATCCTTTTCTGCTATTAAACCCCCAATTCAACTTCCAAGTCTACCTTTGAGCCACTGAGGAACCTGACACCCCTACAAATATCTGTCCTGTCGGACTTTAATAATCCTATTCCCTTTAATCAGCATCCCTATTCTTTAATCAGCACCATCTTCCCTTCCTTCAGTGGCTGTTCCAGCCCTCAGGATTCCTCAAGCTCCCTACCCATTCTCACAGAGCCCTGCAAAGATGAGCAACACCATCAAGTTCAACTCACCCAGCAACAAATTAATCTTTCCTTATCCCTCCTCTCCTCCTTCTCTCCAGTGTGAACCCAATCCTCTCCAATCTCCTCCAGCACCTTGTTCCATAAATGTCTGCTTTTATGTATTCTTTCACCAAAGTAAATTTTGTTTTTTTGTGTTTTTTTTTTCTCTGAGACAAGAGCCTCAAGCTGTCCCCCTGGGTAGAATGCTGTGGCATCACAGCTCACAGCAACCTCCAACTCCTGGGCTCCAGCAAGTCTCCTGCCTCAGCCTCCCAAGTAGCTGGGACTACAGGCGCCCACCACACAATGCCTGGCTATTTTTTGGTTCCAGCCTTCATTGTTGTTTGGTGGGCCTGGGCTGGATTCGAACCCACCAGCTCAGGTGTATGTGGCTGGCACCTTAGCCACTTGAGCCACAGACAACGAGCCATCAAAGTAAATTTTGGGTAGTATATGTTCGTTGTTGAAAATTTTTAAGTTTTTTTTCTTATATTTTCAATCTCTCTCCCTCCACTGATTCAACCTTAGCTTAAAATCTTTTCCCCCATCTAAAAAACCATGTTTCTTTAGTAATGCTTTCTAATTATTGCTCATTATTTTTCACTTGTCCTTCCAAAATAATAGACTGCATTCATTGTGTGGTTCCCATTCATGCTTCAATCTGATCTGCCCCCCCGCAGGCTTTTGCCCTCATCTCCCACTGAAACTGCCAAGCAAAGATCTTGCCAAACAACTGACCCCCTCAGATAATAAAAGCAAAAGGCATTTTTTTTTTTTTTAGACGGAGCCTCAAGTTATCCCCCTGGGTAGAGTGCCATGGCATCACAGTTCATAGCAACCTCCAACTCCTGGGCTCAAGCAAGTCTCCTGCCTCTGCCTCCCAAGTAGCTGGGACCACAAGTGCCTGCCACAATGCCTGGCCATTTCTTGGTTGCAGCCATCATTGTTGTTTGGTGGGCCCGGGCTGGGGATTCGAACCTGCCACCTTAGGTGTACGTGGCTGGCACCTTAGCCAATTGAGCCACAGGCGCCGAGCCCAAAAGGCATTTTTAATTGTTATAATAAATTTTCTCCCTCTCCAGTATCTGACACTGTATTACATTCTTTTTAAAATATCTCCTTCCTTGTTTTCTCTTATAGAATGTATCCCTAACCCTTTGTCTAGGCATTAACCATGCAACTCTTACAAACTGATGCCTCTCACTCAGCCCCCTTCTCTATCTCTGCTTCTGATTCCTCTTGTGTCATTTTATCACTTAACTTTAAGCATCAACTCCACAAAGATAACTGACAAAACTAGTTCTTTTTTTTTTTTTTTTTTTGAGACGGAGCCTCAAGCTATCCCCCTGGGTAGAGTGCCATGGCATCACAGCTTATAGCAACCTCCAACTCCTGGGCTCAAGCGAGTCTCCTGCCTCCGCCTCCCAAGTAGCTGGGACCA
>CAUYQV010164980.1:0-18101 GCA_963574575.1 Galagoides demidoff | reverse complement strand
TGTACACAGCTATGATTTAATAAAAAAATTAAACTAATATACTAACATAAAAATGCAACAGTGTATTAAAAGGTAAATCATGCATACACCAGGCTTCTTTCAGGAATGACAGCATGGTTTGACATTAAATTTGTTAATGAGGTAATTTTCTATATGAGCAGATTAAAGGAAAAATACTATACATAAATATTTATTGAAAAACTTCTATTAGCTATTCCCAGTCATTAGGAAAGATCAGTGATCAAAACAAACAAAATTTGCATTCTTGGTTCTTTCATTCTACTGGAGGAGAAAGCTAATAATATACCAAGCAAATGAATAAATTAAACATTGTATTAATAGGAGAAAATATAAAAACAAAGGTAAACATGAAATGTTTGTTTGTGGAGGCAGGAAGGGATTAAACCAAGGACACAAACACTACATCGTAGTGGAAAGAACTAAAAAGTACTGTACTGACTAAGTACAGAAGGTTGAATTATGTAGAAAAAATTTCCAGGGTCTTAGTGAATTTTAATACTCGTATGATGTAAATCCTCTAAATTGATCTAAAATATCATGAGAGAATTTTTTTTGAATTTGCTATTTGTAAAATTTATATTTAAATGTAAATTATTAAAAATAAAGGAAACATTTTATTTTTTAATAACAAATAGTTTGTTGCTAATCAACACAATTTTTTCTTAATGCCGTGTTATATTTACAGCAAAACTAAGTGGAAAGGACAAGTTTCCATGTTCTATTCCGCTATCAACACCCTGTGGTACTTTAATTATGAAGGATCTGGGGATCTGGGTAGTTTTTATTAAGAAATATTTCAGGTCTATACAATCTATAAAGAAGAAGAGGAACAATATAATTAACCTCTGTCTACCTCCCACTCATTTGAAGTGCTCTGTGTGCTCTTCCACAATCCTGGGTGATTCCATTTCCCCTTTCTTGAACTTGGAGTTTATCATTTTATTTCCTATGTTTATATATCTAAACAATTTGGTATTATTTTGCAGCGTTTGTTATTTCAAGTTAATATAAGGGTACAAATGTTTAGGTTGCATTGTTCTCACTTCTGAGGTAAAGTTCAAGTTGTAGAAGAGGTCTTCTCTCAGGAGTGTGTTGAATACCCTGGAATTGTGCACATTAGGTGAGATCTCACCAATCATCCTCCACCACCTCCTAGCCTCATCTTTCTCTCCCCTCCCCCTTACTAGACTATATTTGTGCTTTATAGCATGTAGTTACTTATATATTGGTTTCTTATTAGTGTTGAGTACATTAATTTTTTTTTTTCCATTCTTGAGATACTTTACTATAGAGAGTGTTACAACTCCATCCAGGAAAAAAAAAAAAAAGACATAAAGTCTCCATCTTTTCTTTCTTTCTTTCTTTCTTTCTTTTTTTTTTTTTTTTTTTGTTGTTGTTGTTGCAGTTTTTGGCCAGGGCCAGGTTTGAACCCACCACCTCTGGTATATGGGGCCAGTGCCCTACTCCTTGAGCCACAGGCACCACCCTCCATCTTTCTTCATGGCTGATTAGTACTCCATGGTATACATATTCCACAGTTTGTTAATCCATTCCTGGGTTTGTGGCATTTGAGTTGTTTCCAGTCTTGGCAATTGTGAATTGAGCTGCAATAAACATTCTGGTGCAAATGTCTTTGTGGTAAAAACATTTTTGATTTTTTGGGTAGATACTGAATAATGACGTTGCAGAGTCAAATGGAAGGTCACCTTTTAGTTCTTTGAGAATTCTCCCTGGTTCTATCCTGAAAAATTATATTAACTTGCAATCCCACCCTCAGTGTAGCCATGTTCTCTTCTCTGCACATCCACACTGGCCTCTGCAGATTTGGGACTTTGTTCTGTGGGCTAATCCAACTGGAGTTAGGTGATATCTTAGAGGGGTTTGGATTTGCATTTCTCTGATGATTACTGACAATGAGCATTTTTTTTTTCATGTGTTTTTTGGCCATTCCTCTGTCATCTTCAGAGAAGTTTCTGTTCAAGTCTCTTGCCCACTTAAAAAAGAGATCATTTGCTCTTTTCTTGTGGATTAGTTTGAGTTCTCTGTAGATGCTAATCATCAGTCCTTTGCCAAATTTGTAAAATGCAAAAATCTCCCATCCTGAAGGCTGTCTGTCTGTTTTGGTTGTGGCACCCTCAGCTGTGCACAAGCTTTTTAGCTTGATCAAAAAGGAAAGCATTTTAAAGAAGACAAATGACAAAGGGCAGGAGAAACTTACTCTTCCTATTTTCAGCATTTAATATAAAACTCAGGCAATTACCACAGTGTGGCACTGGTACAAGGACAAATGAAAGGATGTAGTAAAATAAAAAGCATTAAAAGTGTTATCAAGAAAAGAAAATCTGACTTTTGACAAAGTGTGTTATATATGTGCAGGCATATGGAGACATGTTCCATAAATGTAAATTTGGTACTATTTATATAGAGAAGAAACGTTGTTTCTACACTAACAGAACTTTAATCTAACATGGAATCAGATGGTACAATTATGTTTAACTTTTTAATAAATGTCTACATTTCTTTCAAGGTTTCTGATCTTTGCCATTTTACATTCCCACCAACAGTGTTTGAGAGTTTCAATTCCTCCATATTCTTGAAAAAATTTCTCTGATCAGTCTTTCTAATGTCTAGTACCACACTGAGCCATTCCTGAAATTCTATCAATTTTCTCACCATGCATGTTTAAACTCTCTCATTAGGTACATATTGTTTTGGATCCTTATTTTTCTTAATTAATTGACATCTTTATTATTAGGATATTATTGTTCTCAGACCTGCCCACGATTCTTTTTTTTTTTTTTTTGCAGTTATTTTTTGGCTGGGGTGGGGTTTGAACCCACCACCTCTGGTATATGGGGCTGGTACCCTACCCCTTTGAGCCACAGGCACCACCTATTGGCCATAATTCTTGATCTTGACATTATATTGTCTGACATTCAGGTATATTTTGACTGATCTTAACATATTATATCTATCAGAGTTATTTTATTTTTAATTGAATAATAGTAATTATGTATATTTATGGAGTATAATGTGATATTTTCATATATGTATACCCTACAGAATGATCAAAGCAAGGTAACTGGTAACTCTACCATCCCAAATGTTTATGATTTCCTTGTGGTGCGACCACTTCAAATCCTGTACGCTACTTAGAAATACACAATACTTTATTACACATATAAACTAGAGTCAGTTTGCTGCTCCATAGAACACCAGAACTCATTCATTTTAATTGCAAGTTTGAACCCATTGGTGAACATCTTCCTTTCACCTGGCCATCTTATGCCCAAGCTTCTGGTAAACCACAACTGCTCTGTCTTTCTCTAAGTTTTTCACTTTTGGAAAATACACATTGGTGAGATCATATATATTTATCTCTATGTTCCTGGCTTATTTTATTTTACATAATGTCTTCTATGTTCATCTGTGTTGCTACAAATGAGAGGAGTTCTTGTTTCTGTAAGGCTGAATAGTATTTTATTGTGTATAGATATAATACTTTAGGTCCATACATCTATTTTATTATTATTTTATATTTTATTATTACTTTTTTTGACACACAATCTTGCTGTGTTGCCCACAGTAGAGTGCTGTATCATCACAGCTTACAACAGCAACCTCCAACTTTTGGGCTTAAGCGATTCTCTTGTCTCAGCCTCCTGGGACAACAGGTGCCTGCCACAACACCTGGCTTTTTTTTTTTTTTTTTGGTGTTTAGCTGGCCCAGGCCTGGTTTGAACCCACCAGCCTGGGTGTATGTGGCCAGGGCCCTACCCACTGAGCTGTGGGCACCATCAGTCCATTCATCTATTAATGGACACTTAAGTTGTTTCCATATCTTGACTATTGTGAATTATGCTGCAGTGAATCTTGAGTGCCGAAGTCTCTTCAGTATACTTTCCCGGGTCTTCCTTTGAGTAATATTCAGAAGCAGGACAACTAGATCATACAGTAATTCTGTTTTTAGTTTTAAGAGAAACCTCCATACTGTTTTTCAAAATAGCTAATTCCCTAATTTGCAATACCACCAACAGTGTATAAGTGTTTCCTCTATTCTGGATCCATGCCAATACTTTTTCTGATTCATCTTTTATATAATAGCCATTTTATAAGTGATATCTCATGTGGTTTTAATTTGCATTTTTCTGATGATTCACAATCTCAAGCATTTTTTTCACATTTTCTTTGGCAATTTATACATCTTTTTCTTGAGAAATGTTTATTTAGGTTCTTTCTCTTTTTTTTTTTTTTTTGAAACAGAGTCTCAATTTGTTACCCTCAGGAGAGTGCTGTGGCATCACAGCTCACAGCAACCTCCAACTCTTGGGCTTGAGCGATTCTCTTGCCTCAACATCCCTAGTAGCTGAGACTATAGGTACCCACCACAACGCCCAGCTTTTTTTTGTTGTTGTTGTTGTAGTTGCCACTGCTGTTTTAGCTGGCTGGGGCCAGTTTCGAACCCCTCAGTATATGGGGTCTACCCACTGAGCCACAGGTGCCACTCCTCTCCCCATTTTTAATAGGGTCCTATGTTTACATTTTATTGAGTAATTTGAATTCCTTGGATATTTTGGATATCAGTCTTTATCTATTGTATGATCTTCAGATTTTTTTTCAATCCATGAGTTGTCTCTTCATCATTTTAATTATTTCCTTTGACATACAGAAGCTTTTTACTCTGATGCAATTCTATTTGTCTATAATGTGCTTTGATTACCTGTGCTTTGGGGATCATATCCAAGAAATTTCTACCAGACCAATGCCATGGAGTTTCCTGTTATGTAGTTTTGAACTGTTAGGTTTTATGCTTACGTCTTTAATCTATTTTGAATTAATTTTTGTATGAGGCGTGAGATAAGAGTTCATTTTCATTCTGCAAGTGGTTATCCAATGTTCTGAGCAACATGATATATCTTTTAATATCCTTTTATTTTGAATTTATAATGTTATTGTCATCATATTTAATATGCATCTCTTGTAGGCAGCATGTATAAGTCTTGCTTTTTTCTTCCTTCTGAAAATCTCTATGTTTAATTAGTATGTTCATTTGCATTTAATATGATTCATTTTTAATCTATCACCTTATCTTTTTTAACTTTTCTGATTCTCTCCTTGTGTTGACTTGCCACTGTAATGTTTTGTATGGTTAGTGTATGATTTAGGGTTTGTTATGTACATATTTTACTTATGGTAGCCTATCCTTAAGTGATATTGCACTTACAGGTTCACTATATAGGTATAGGTGAACCTATACGTTAGCTGCAGTATATTTCTATCTCTCCCAACCTAGCCTTTATGCTATTGGCATACACTTCACTTATACATACTTTAAAAAATACAGAATGCACTGTTCATATTTTTCACCAACATACCTTTTGTAGTTACTGAAATAATAACTAGCCATAATATATTTACATATAGTTTCCAAACCAGGTGGTATTCATTTGTGCATCTGTATGTGTGTGTGTGTGGGGGGGGGTATGAGTGTGTGTGTGTACAGTTTCAGATTTCCACCTGGTTCCTACCCTTCAGGCCATTTTTTTTGTTCCCTGATGCTCAAAATCTTTTCAAAAATCTTACTTGTTTTTCCATGTTTTTTATATGTTTCTGGTGGGGGTCTGAAGGTTGTCTCTCTTTCTAAATCTTGTCCAGAAGCAAAAGTATTTTAATAATTAATGAATACCTGTATCAATCAGTATGAGTCAGGTACTATTATAATCTTCATTTTTTTGGTACATCAATATGGAATAACTATAATTTTGCTACAAAGATGTATTACTTTGGGCTTGGCGCCTGTGGCTCAATCGGCTAAGGCACCAGCCACGTACACCTAAGGTGGTGAGTTCGAATCCCCAGCCTGGGCCCGCCAAACAACAATGATGGCTGCAACCAAAAAATGGCCGGGCGTTGTGGCAGGCGCCTGTTGTCCCAGCTGCTTGGGAGGCGGAGGCAGGAGACTCACTTGAGCCCAGGAGTTGGAGGTTGCTATGAGCTGTGATGCCATGGCACGCTACCTGGGGGGATAGCTTGAGGCTCCGTCTCAAAAAAAAAAAAAAAAAAGAAGATATATTACTTTTAAAGTTTGAAAAAACTCCTATACACATGCTTGACTAATATAATAGATAGAGGAAATTTTTCTCTTACTATATACCACTTTGACTTCAGACAGGGTTTCTTAATGTGAACCAACAAGTCAGCCTCAACTAAAATCAAATAATTGTCAACAGCCTCTGTATTTGCCAACAGAAGTAGAAGATGAGATTGAAAGTAAAGTAGCATTTTCATTCTTATCATTAGATCCTCTTCTCTTTTGTGACAGGCAATTAGGTCCATTCACAGTTTTTTGTTTCATTTTGTTTTGTTTCCCTTCCCTGAAAAAGGGAGGCTATTATGTCCCTCCTGTGATAACAGGGGAATCAGAATTCAAATAATATTATTTTGTGAGGCTTTGCATTCAACTGTTTAAACTAAGTTTTTTAATGGTCTAAAATTTTAAGAGCTGTTGTCTTTTTTTTTTCTTATGATACTCCTATATTCTGTATGCTCTATGGCTGAAGTTATGTTTATTACATGCATATTTGTTTTATGTAATAAATTCAGTGAATTACTTTTCAATATTTCCTATATTTACAGGGAAGAATCTGTCATTGTTCCACATTGTAACCTGTGCTTATTGTTTGCTTTTATTTCAGTTCCAAGGTATGAAATCTTTTATCAATGCAATCTCTTCTGCCTATGACCCTTAATAAATCTGTTGTATGATTTTCTGGAGTCTTGGTCTTATCTGTTATTTGATATACTTTCTTCATCTTTTAGACTCTTACTCTCTTTTGCCATTCTATTATGTTTATTCTCGGTGATTCTTAAAAATTTAATTTGATTTAATTCATCTATTAATTGTTGTTAGAATGGAAACCACTCAGTCTGGGCCTTCTCTCTCTTAATTTCTCAGAGACAAAGACAATAACCATCAATGGGAAATGACAATTGCAGGAGAGCAACACCAGAGCGAATGATGTGCTGCTGTGGTTTACACGACTCCATGCTTTACATGTTCAAGGAAACCTCTCTAGTAATGAAGTATAGAAATGAACTCTGAAAGTATAGTCTTCATTCACATTTAAAAAACCAGTTCAAAATTATTTTACAAAAACATTATGTGACTATTTAACTCTACCACAATATTTTTGAGCTTTTTTAAGCTTATGGATTCATGAGCTCAGCTTCTTCTGAAGCCATTATTTCCAATGAATTCCATGGTTGTATGTAATTTAAATCCTGACTTCTTTATTTCCGTGAAACTTCCTAGTAAAAGAAGGCTATCATCTTGCCTGCTGTCAAATTCAATAACCATCTTTTATCCTTTTCTTATTAAACATTTCTGTTCTATGGAGCATCGTCTGTGTTTGGTTTTGTATGTTTACTTGTTGACATTTTATGCCAACCCTGGACCACTGTCTCCAAGGATGATAACATGAAAACTGTCATCCAAATATCATGCTCAAATATAATGGAGACCGATTGTTAAGTAAACATAGGTAACATAAGACATTTTAAGTACTAGTCTAGGCAGAAATAAAGCCTTCAAAGACTCAAACATAGTTACAAAATAGTTTTCAAAGAATGTGTGATAGTATCATTTTGATCACAACTTGAGTCATGCTGCCTTAATTTCTGGACTTTCGTGATAGTACCTTTTATCCTTTAAAGGAAATGCCATTTAAATACCTATGTGAATCCATTCTCCAGGGACAGCTCTTGTCCATTGCTCTGCTTCTCACTCTCCTACGGAGCCATCCCACATTCTCATTACTTCAAAATGCTCCTATCTCTACCCTTGATGCTCAGTCTTTCTATAAATTTGCCTATTAGATAAATGTATCTGTCTGCATATAGCTACATGAAACTTAATAATTTAACACCAAAATATATCAAAAATTTCCCCAAATTTGACCTGTTTCTTCATTCCCTGTCTTTAATAAGGACATCAGAAATGATCCAGTGAAACAAATTGGAAACCTAGATATAATGTCAAACATTCAAGATCCCCTAAGTCCCACACATTCTATGAGTAATCATTTATAAAATGTAGTCAATTTCAGTGTTCTTATATTGTTCTTGAGAGAAAATTGTTTAGCAAGAAGGGAGTAAATGTTTGTAATCTAATCACTAGAGTTACATTCCCTCCATGTTGCTGTATTCTCTTGCTTGGAAACAAATTACACAAGAGGAAATGATTGTACAAGAGATCATTTTAGGTGGCATCTTATAGGAAGCCACTTTCAATATAACTTGATGGTTTCAAGACATGTATTGAAAGATTAATGTTATCACTACTAAGGCTGCTTAGGGAAGTGCAGTTTGGGTAAGCTGTCTCCCTTGTCCATACCCAGTGAAATGAAGTTACTCACTCACTTACAGCCTCCCTGATGCACTTTGCCTCTACCTCTCATTACTTTTAGATGCTTTTTCTTTAATTCAAATATTTTAAATTTACTAAATGCAAAAAAGACCACATTGTGATGAACGTAGTTTTATCACATATTTTCCAGTAATGTGTGTGGATATTTCAATTTTTAAATGAATATGTTTAGACAATTATGTGCCAGATACACAGTCTGATTCCAGATGGCTTAAGCAAACTCAATAGCACTTAAAAAAAATTCTTTAAAGGACAGATTGTTCTGTGAATCCCACATTGAAAATCTGTTGCTTAAGTTTCTGGTATGAGATATCAAACAATACCAAAGTTGACTAGTTAACAACTTAATTTATGTGTGCATGATTATAGACAAGATTATGAGAATATTTTTAAAAATACATGTTTTTAATTTTATCTTTAGCTAAATTTAAATATTACTTGTTCAATTCAAATTGAATCCTAAATAGATTATTATGAAACATTTTTCAGAGAGTGTATGTGTGTGTGTGTTTATATTATTCTTATATTGGGTGAAGTATATGTTGTATTAATATTTAAATAATGAAATTCTGAGAATCAAAGTTGATAGAAACTTGTAGAAGAGATCCAGCTAAATTTCTGTCTAATTGGTCTAATGTTAAATTTGCTTAGCAGCACAAATGGCTAAATTTCCATTTTCAAGTGCTGTTCTAAGCACTCAGAATGTAGATTGAGTCAGAAAGTCTTAATAACTCTAAAAACTTGTATTTTAATGAGGTTGAAAAACATATCCAGCAAGTTAAAAATAATTTTAAATTGAGAAAAACGTAATGAAAGAATAAACAGAGTGATTCAATAGAAAATTATTTCGACAGGAAAAGTTTACCATACACACGATGATCAAGAAAGATATTACAGCAGAGACAGGAACTTTTGAAGGTACCTGACAAAACATGTACGTTGGTAACAAGACCAAGGGACAGAGAGGTGGCTGATCCACTATAAGCACAGAAGTTTAGACTGAAGATTCGACTGGAGTTTGAGAAGATGAATCCTATAAAATGAGTGTATTAATAATCCTGGGTAATTCCATGTATTTTTCTAGGTATCGTTAACATTAATAAGTTTAATTCCAAAAGAACTTACAAATCTTCCGATCCTAGATAATGGTGATGATCATTTCTGTGGGTTGTACCTCAAGTCAAGCGTGCACGTAACTTGTACCGTTTGACCCTGTAACTTGAAAGGCAATTGAATTCCTACCATCTCTTGGGGTTTATCATGTGTCAGGTTCTGAGATAAACTCCATACTCTACTATTAATTACTTATAATAAAGCTTAAATAGATCATCCAAGTTTAGACTTAAGAAAACTAAGGATCATAGAAGTTAAACCACATGAATGACCCCGAAGTTCTCCACCATGGTTTTTCATCACTCCACAAGTGCCTGATCTAGTTCCTGGCCTGAGGGCTGGGACCACAGCTGTAGAGGACTGAGGTTTCTGGCACAGTTACAAACAATAACTCTGGCTAAGAAAAGTTTTCATTTATATATATATACATAGTAAGTTATATACATACATAAGTTTTATTTATATATATTTATAATAAAAAAGTTTATATATATATGTATGTGTGTATACATGAGTATGTATTAAGTTTCTATATTGTACTATCATTTTCTCTTCCCTCTAAATTAAATTTATTTTCTACCAGATTAATAATCTAAATCTCACCATACAAATACAAATTTAACAGTAAGAAATAGGTGCAGATATATGACATGGAGGGGGAGATGAATGTATCTTCAATTATTCAAATAAATGCCATTTATTCCACAAATTTCACCTAAAAGTGGCACTCTGTTATGTAGGTTGTCCCTTTCGTAGGGTATTTATTGACATTTGCACATTTGCCTAAAATTTCACATATAATTATTTGGGTACAGAATTAGATAGCTTTTCCTTGTATCCATAGCAGCTCTATGGGTACTTAATATGCAGTTAGAAATAGTGTATCATAGTGGCTAAAGTTATTGACATTGTAACTCATTTGCCTGATTTTACATACTAATTCGACCTTAGTTTGATTTCAGGGCAGTAGTTTGATTGCCTTGAACGAGTTGCTGTGATTCAGTTTCCTTATACATTTAAATTAAATACTGTAATAGTATATATCATAATATGTAATATTATTTTAAATATTAAATAAGCTTATATCTAGAAAGGAGATATGTCATACATTCAATCCCACTCATAAAATGTTATGTAACTATTATTAATATGATTTACACACTTAAATGAATGTATATGATATAGCTGATATGTTAAATTAAATTATAGCAACATGTATAGATGTATAGTTTTTAAATATATTATAATTGTTACACTAAAAAAGAATGTAAGTCATATTAACTTTGCAGAGTAGGATAATAAATGGTAGAATTATTATTATTTCTTCTAATTTTCTACTTAGGGAACCCTAGAAAAAATTACAAAGTATTGGATATAAAATATGGAATCTTTTGGATTTAATTTTAACTTTTAAAATTACATTGCTATGCTGTAGTCTTATAGTGCTAGAATATATACTTTCTAAAATTTTATTATTGGCTCGGCGCCTGTGGCTCAATCGGCTAAGGTGCCAGCCACGTACACCTAAGGTGGCGGGTTTGAATCCCAAGCCTGGGCCCGCCAAACAACGATGGCTGCAACCAAAAAATGGCCGGGCGTTGTGGTGGGTGCCTGTGGTCCCAGCTACTTGGGAGGCAGAGGCAGGAGGACTCACTTGAGCCCAGGAGTTGGAGGTTGCTATGAGCTGTGATGCCATGGCACTCTACCTAGGTGGATAGCTTGAGGCTCGGTCTCCAAAAAAAAAAAAAAAAAAATTAAATAAAATTTTATTATTTAAAGAAATCAAAATTATAAACTCCAGAGGGATAAATGTAGCAAAGTACTTCTATTATATTCTTAAAGAAAATTTTTGAAAAATATAGAGAATACTTACACAAACAGAATGAAAACCACAGTGATGGGTAGGAAGAGTCTGCATGGGAACATCGTCATTTCTCCTCCAAAATCACATATAACTTATTGGGCAAATTTAATGAAAATGCTATGAGGATTTTTCATGAAACTTGAAATTTTAATTCTAAAATATGTGAGGAAGAATAGAAGAGCAAGGATCATCATGTTTTTAGAAGCACAAGCTTATGGGATTTTTTTATCAGATAGCTAGATGTATTTTCTAAGTGTAATAATGAGGAAATGTGGTATTGACATAGCAAAAGACAGATAAGCCATGGAACACACTTGAGAACCCAGGAGCAGACCCACATTTATGTTACAGGTAATAGGAAAAATCATGGTATTATCACAGATTGGTGCGGGAACAATTGGTTACTCACATAAAAAGGCATCAAAATCATTTCCTCAGACATAAAATTTCAGTTACTAGAGCTCAAAGAATGATTTAAAATCATAAAGCTAGAACTATCAGAAAAAAAGAAACATACAATAACAATATGACCAAAAAGATTAGTTATGCTTATCTTAAATAACACTAAAAGTAGCATAAACCTTTCAAAAGCATTTTTTATCTTAAGCAGTGGAGTAAATGAACAATGTTATGTTTTTCTTACATACCAGGATTTATTTTTATAATATCTTTTCATTGTCTTGCCTTAAAAATGTTATAAAATAATTGACACCTCATAGATTTTTCTGCAGGTTATATATTATCTATTTATGTGTATACAAATGTTAAAAAACGATTTGGTGAGTGCTATTTATCAGAAAGGTTGTATATATCTTTGAATATTTACAACTAACAATTGGGTAGATAGCTTTAATTTTGCATGTAAGAAAAATGCCCATTACATTTCATAAATAAGAAATTATTGAGCTCTGAAATCTGATTTGTTCAGCACACTGAGAACTGAAACAAAATTAACCTCCTATCTCCGTGTTGACAAAGACAGAGAAAAAGGAAATGTAACTTAGCCATTGGCTCTGGAATGTATTTGCTTCTGGACGATAACACTATACAAAGAAAAATAAACTTATTTGAGGTGCTATTAAGTCTGACAGCTTGCTCATCAAGTCTCCTTATCCAGTCTGTGCCCACCAATCCAAACCTAGCGTGTTAAAATATTAGCCTCTGCCCAACTTATAACACCTCTTCAAAATTCCTCAGCCTGTTAGGATTCTTCTCTCTTGATTCTTCCCTTTCTTCAGCAGGTTAAAAAACTTCACTTTGATTGACCAACAGATTATTTTGCTATTTCCTGGGAGGTGTTGACAGCTGCTGATATAAAACACCTACTCTGTATTTTGTTTCTATAAACCTAAGAACAGGTGATATTTGCACTTTTCTTACATTTCCCAACTCCCTCTCTTTTTGAGGCAACTTAAAAAAATATTTTCTCTTCTCTCTGTTGTTGGAAGAATGATATTATTAAATACATTAATTAAAAACTGTGATTGAGCTTTAGATAAGACAGTATTCCTTAGTCTTCACCCATCAGAAAGATAGAAATTATTATACACGTCATAATTTCTTCCCCCCCTTGGTTATATCTGCACAAATAGGTGGGCCAAAAATATTTCTCACAGTTTTAGAAAGTGGTGACATTGGTGGAGGATGGAAAATGAAGCTGAAAGGCTTTTTTTGTAGCTAAGGGGGACATATTTTCTAAGTCACTGGCTTGAAAAATAATTTTTGAAACACATTAACCAATGAGAATTTATTTGATTGGATTTATTTATTATTTCTATATATTGTGTCTGAGTTTTATTCTTTTTTATACTCTTAGTGGGTAAGATTTTTCTGCTGAGTTATGTAGAATGCCATATTTCAGGAAAGGTGATGCTACTGGATGAAAAATGCTAAATGTTTTTCAAATTTTACCACTTGATAGTAACTAGTAGAGCATTGTGTTAAAAAAAAATCTTTCTAAAAGCAGAGTATGAATGTCTTAACTCAATAACTAAGAGAATGACATGAAGGCTACGTTAACCAGTTTGATGAGAGTATTTCAAAATCTATATGAAAATACCACACTGTACCCCATGATTGCATTAATGTACACAGTTATGATTTAATAAAAAATCTTTTAAAAAAAATCTTGTCCATTATTTGAAAGGATAGAAGGAGTTGGGAGGGAGTATACTCTGCAATGCCTGAACTTTAAGTTTCTTCTCTTCCATGAAAAGGAATTCTCTGATTTCCAGGAAACTTATTTCCCCTGATACTACTCTATAAAGTGCAGTAATCATTCCTTATCACAAGCTGCAGTTAAGAAATCTTCTATATGTCTTCACCTGCAACCACGTTTTTTATACTTCCACTAGCCCCTGACTCTTTGTCTATTCCCCTAAAACTCTAAGCCTACGGGCTTTTCAAGAAAGCCTCCTTCCACACCCCTGCCTTTCCCTCCATCTCTCAAGTACATCCTATTCATTCACTTAAATCTCATCTTCCCGAAGATAAAAAGATGTAGTCAGCGTTTGTTTGCTTCTGAATGCTACTACAAACCGTTTCATCTGTTAGAAATCAATAATTCCCGTATTCCAAAAAGACTATTATTTCGAGATCATGTCCCTCACTAGACCATTGTCGCCACCTGTCATTGCTGTTGAGATATGGCTGTTGGCCGTAAATGTAAGAGGGCATGTTCCCAAATACACATTCAAGACATAAACTCAAGGAGTAACCTAATATTTTTGTCCGACGACTACCTCTGTGAGATTGAGCACAAAACCCTCATCACATTGAAAAATACAAGGACACATGGTTTCCATGTTTTGCAAAACAAACTTTTAAAAATCCATTATAGGTAATAGGGTAAATTGAGTTAGATGGAGAATGACACAAGCCTTAGATTAGAAGTTCATGAGCACAGAGCTCTGTCTATGTAGCCTGCATCTGAAATGACACTTGCAGAGTGCCATAGATTGATTTCTGTGTCAGGAATAAATTGGATTGATTTAAAGATAGATTAAATATGGATGGTCTTGATAGAATTTTGCTCTGCTTTTCAGTGAGCAATAAAGCATGATTATTCTTTGGCCAAACTGTGGAAAAGAGGAAGAATTTTAACCAATGAACATGTAGCAGACACATTATTTCAAGTGGAGGTAAATGCATGGAGGGGAACGCGTGAGACATGTTTATTTTCACAAAGGTTAAAAATAGGGAGTAGATACTATGAATGGAAAGTGGTTTAGATCACATTTTGAAACACTCTGGAGAGTTTTTTTCACTTAATTGGCTCAGGGAATTTTGATCAGAGATGTGTTTTAAAGAGATCAATCTGTAAGTGGAACTCTGAAAGATGAATTAGAGCAGAAAAACAACGGGTGTTGGCAAGCCAATTATCAAGGCTTTACAAGAGGCAGAGTGAGAGGTGCAGAAGGCCTGATTTGGAGTGGTGACAAAGAAGGGATTGGAAGATGAGGATTGGAAGGCGGCTTCCATGGTTTTATTTTTAATTGAAAAACGAAAAGTCATTGTACAACATTTTTCATGTTTAGGTCATGGTTTTGACACTCATTTTGATGTGCTCGTATTCAGATGTCAGTGTGCTCATCTAAGTAAAAATAATCACACGTTGAAAGCACAGCTTGAGTACTGCCTGTTCAAAATGGAGGACCGCACAGAACAATTTAGGGGCAGTAGCTGGTGACAGCAAAAGCCAGGCAGTCCAGATCACGAACAAAATGACTTCATTCCCACTGCATACCCCATAGTGTATCTGTTTATCTCACATGCCAACGTGGAGTTTTATTTCCCTTTTTCGATTCTACAGTATGCCTTGGAAAGTGGAAAAGACTGAGTGGGTTTTGAATGGTAGCAATTTTCCTTACTCATTTCTTAAAAACAGCCTTGAATCTAGATAATAGCTTGTATCCTTTCTGGACGTCTCTCCCTAATCTGAACCTGAGGTTCCAGCAACAACGGAACCAGACTTTACCTGAGTATCCTATTCTTCTCACTACCTTACTGTCTCACTTTAGCCCTCATTTTCTTTTTTGTTTTGTTTTGTTTGGAGACAGAATCTCATTCTGACATCCTAGGTAGCGTGCCATGACACATAGCTCACAGCAACCTCAGCATCTTGTGTTCAAGGGCCTCAGTCTTCCCAAGTCACTAGGACTATGGATGGCCACCACAATGCTCAGCTAGTTCTTCTATCTTTATTAGAGATGGAGTCTTGCTCTTGCTGAGGCTAGACCTCACTTAAGTAAACCTGAATAAATAGAGGGGCACGGGAGAAGAGATAAGAGTATAATCAGGCCTAATATCTGAATTTACTTGAAATGTTTCTCACAAGAGGAGAACTGACACTCAGGCATGGGACATTTTTACGGGGGCGAATCATGCCCTCACTTTCAAAATAAATGTTGACCTTCTTATCCCAGAACCCGTGAACATGATCTTTACTCGAAAATAGGGTCATCCCAGAGACAATCAACTTAAGATACTGGTTTAGGGTGGTCCATTATAGCAACAGGGAAATTCAGGCACAGACACACAGGTGGTAAGACCATGTGAAGAAGGAGGCAGAAACTGAAGTGATTTATCTTTGAGCCAAGGAACGACAGGTTTGCTGGCAACCACCAGAAACAAGGAAGAGGAGGCAGGGAAGACTCTTTCTCTAGAGCCTTTATTTAAAGGGAGCACAGCCCCACTGAAGACTTGATTTCCGACTTCTGGCATGCAAAACTGTGAGGGATTAAAGTTGTTCTAATTTGTCCAATTTGTGGCATTTGTTACAGCAGCCCTAGAAAACAAATACTGCCTCAATGGTCTATGTGGTATATTAAAACTTTCCACATATTTATGACATATTTTCCTGAAGTGTTTTGGGAAATCACAAGAATTCTTTTTCAGTTTTCTTTTTCTTTTTTTTTTTGAGACAGAGTCTCACTATGTCACCCTTTGGTAGAGTGCCCTGTCTTCACAGCTCACGGCAACCTCCCCAACTCTTGGGTTTAAGAGAGATTTTCTTGCCTCAGCCTCCTGAGTAGCTGGGACTATAGGCTCCTGCCACAATACTGGGCTTTTTTTTTTTTTCTTTGCAATTGTCATTATTGTTTAGCAGGCCCGGGCTGGGCTCGAACCCGCCAGCCTTGGTGCTTGTGGCTGGTGCCCCAGCACTGTAACCACTGTGCTACAGGCTCAGAGTCCAGTATTTTTTTTTTCTTTTTATCCCCCGTCTTATTATGATGTCTCAGGTAATACAACATGTGTTTTCATTCACTCATTTATTTTAATTTGAAGTCAGACACACATATTCACATACATGTTTTCAAAGTGGGATGTTATAATTCTAATACCTTAGGGAACTCTGTCAGGGTCAAGAGACAATATACATGATAAAAGTAGCACCTTTGTGACTGCTGTCACAACTACACACGGTGAATGAGATGACTTGGTCAGACCTGCAATGGCTCTCTCTTTTCTAGAATTGTCAATATAAAAGAAGGATACTTTTCAAATTCTGAAGGAAAAGATCTATAGTTATAAAGTGATTGTTTCTGAAAGATAAAATAATTTTTTGTTGTTGTTTATTTTTTTGCATGGATATAAGAAAAAGATGAGGGAATAGGTGCTGTGACATTTTAGAATTATTTAGTAAAACATTAAAAAAAGAGATGTTGAGAAACTGGCTACATAATAAATTCAATGTTGGTGAATTCCTTTATTTCATTTGGAGTACATCAGGAAAAGGTTAATCTCCTGGTGATCACTATATTTATAGTGGTCCCTAAAGTGGATTCTCCTCAAATATCTAAGACCACAAAGTGAATAAAGTAACTTATTAATTAATACTAAAGGTGAAAGAAGATGGATGAGGCCTGGGTCCCACTTTGATGCAGCTGTCATCAGGGGTGTTTCCACGTGTAGAAATAACTCTGTACAAAGTCTCCAAGTCAAAAGTATTTCTAAATTTGAAAACAATTAATGGCTGATTTTGATACAGGACAAGTGGCATCCCAGCCAGCTCTTGGAGCTGGGGGCCACAGATTGGCTTCCTCGACCTTGGCACTGTTGGTGCCGTGGCACCAAGCAGAAGAACCAGCAGGCTGGAGGGTGAGCGGGGGTCCGCATTGCCTAGAGCTGGGAATAAAAAGAATTGTAGCCATTAATTTGTTCCAAACAGACAGATGTCCCAGATACACTGAATGATACCCTGAGTGTAGCAAGTTGTTCCAGACAGACAGACCTCACAGACATGCTAAATGTAACTACCTATACTGCTAAATGTAACTATCCAGGGCCCCATGGGACTATATATATATATACCCCTAGACAAAGAGCCTACAGACAGACAGACAGAGAAGGAGAGAGAGCACTTTTCTCTCCTGACTCCAGTTTTCTCTTGGCCAGGAGCTCTGGCACTTCTGTATTCTTTTATATAAATTAATCCTGTCTTACCACTGATCTGTGGTCCAAGGATTCATTCTTTGAATCACCGAGACCAAGAACCTACTGAAGAGCGAAATTCCAGTATCAATTTGACTTATATTTTTTCTTTTTTTTTTTTTTGAGACAGAGCCTCAAGCTATCCCCCTGGGTAGAGTGCTATGGCATCACAGCTCATAGCAACCTCCAACTCCTGGGCTCAAGCGAGTCTCCTGCCTCCACCTCCCAAGTAGCTGGGACCACAGG
>CAUYQV010164979.1:0-34334 GCA_963574575.1 Galagoides demidoff | reverse complement strand
GACATCACAGCTCATAGCAACCTCCAACTCCTGGGCTCAAGCGAGTCTCCTGCCTCTGCCTCCCAAGTAGCTGGGACCACAGGCGCCCGCCACAACACCTGGCCATTTTTTGGTTGCAGCCATCATTGTTGTTTGGTGGGCACGGGCTGGGGAATCGAACCCGCCACCTTAGGTGTATGTGGCTGGCGCCTTAGCCGATTGAGCCACAGGCGCCGAGCCGTCCTTTGCCCATTTTTAAATTAGGTTATTCTTTTTATTATTGAGTTGCAAGAGCTCTTTATATCTTCTGGATATAAGTCCCTTATCAGATACATAATTTAAATTTTTACATGAGAACATAAATAATAGGGATAAAATACAGATCTGTACAAGGTTGAAAATCTATCTCATGGTCCATAAAAGTTGTTGGAAATAGGTGACCTTTCCATAAGAGCGTGATTCTATCCAGTTTCCTTCCCCATCCAGTAATGAACATCTTTCTTCCTCTCTCCCTCTGGCAGAGACTGCCCCCTCCTGCAGGTTTTGGCTGGGGAGGTTGCTTGTGACAAGCTGGAGGGCTCTCTACCCTGGATTATCTCATGGCTCCTGAATGGAAACAATTACACTGGTCTGCTTCTTCGCCTGGACCCTGAAGGTGGTCAGGGGGAGGGTGTGAGTTTTGAGGGGGAAGTTCTAGAATCTGGCCTTAGGCCTGCCTCACCATCATCCAACTAGCTCCAGCCCCAACCTCAGCCCAGAAAGACAGACTGACCCTTTGGGCAGAACAGAGTACCTAGGCTGCCAAAGTCCGGAGCAGCAATGGCAAGATTGATGGGAAAAGAAACCCCTCACCTTTCAGAAGCCTTCAACAGTTTACTGAACATTTTTGCATTAATGCTTTTAATTCTTACCATAACCCCCTGAAGCAGATACAATTTACAAATAAGGAGAGGGAGGCAGGCATAACTAATAGATGAGGAAAGGGAGACCAGAAAGGGAAAGAGACTTGCCTATAAGCACGTGCCCATTAAAAATCAGCCCTCTGGAATAATATGCTGTCAAGGGGAAGGTCAAGGTAAGGGGTATAGATCAAACAAGAATGGCAATGAGTTAATAATTATTGAAGCTACCTAATAGCTAGCTACCCTTTGTATATATTTGAAATTTTCTATAATAAAAGAGTAAAAAAAAAAAAGTCTGGCCTTCTGTTTCCAAAATAAACGAACACACATTTATTTGGCCAACAAGCTCTCAGACATCCCTATGCCAGGTCCTATGGAATGAGGAAGTTGGGGCAATGTGCACTCGAGGATAAAACCATGAGGGGCAGACATATTTATCTCTAGGACAATTTGGTATCATGATTTAGGGCATGGGCTTTAGTGTCACACAGAACTGGGCTTGAATTTAGTGTCACACAGCTCTGCCACTCAATAAGAAGTCACTTGACCTCTCTGAGATGCACTTGCCTCATTTGAAAAATGTAGGGGGAGGAAGGATAGATTAGAGTTTCTGCTTCATTGGAGTGTTGCACAGATAAAAAGAGGCAATCTATGAATAGCCTTAGCAAAGTGCCATCAAGCACATGTAAAAGCCTAACATGGGTTATTTTTATAACTATTACCAAAAAGTAAAAGGTTTTTTTTCTTTTTTTGGAAAAGTATTTTTTTTTTTGAGACGGAGCCTCAAGCTATCCCCCTGGGTAGAGTGCCATGGCATCACACCTCATAGCAACCTCCAACTCCTGGGCTCAAGCGAGTCTCCTGCCTCTGCCTCCCAACTAGCTGGGACCACAGGCGCCCGCCACAACACCTGGCCATTTTTTTGTTGCAGCCATCATTGTTGTTTGGTGGGCCCAGGCTGGGGATTCGAACCCGCCGCCTTAGGTATACGTGGCTGGCGCCTTAGCCGATTGAGCCACAGGCGCTGAGCCTTGGAAAAGTATTTTTGTTTTTCTGAGACATAGTTCATTTTGTTGCCCTTGTAGAGTGTCATAGCATCATAGTTCGCAGCAACCTCAAACTCTTACCTCAGCCTTCTATAGGTGCCCACCCCAACACCCAGCTATTTTTAGACAGGTATTGCTCTCGCTCGGGCTGGTCTAGAACTCATGAACTCAAGCAATTCCCCCATCTCGGCCCCCAGAGTGCTAGAGTTACTGGCATGAGCCACTGCACCTGGCCCTAAAAAGTAAAAGTATTATAGGTGGTATGGTTTGGTGTCCACAGGAAGGAGTATTCACTCTGAGTGTTATTTTACCAGGTAGCTCCTTGAGTTTGCTCCAGGCTGCTCTGTTGGGAGCCTCAAGAAGGAGGATGCAGGTGAAACAGGTGAGGCCCACCCTGTGGGATGCAGTAGAAGAGGCTCGGGCCCGCCGGGCTAGCCTGAGGACCCTACGTTTAGGCCTCCTTGGGAACATCCTGACAGACAATGGGCTAAGCCAGCTGGGCAGAGCACTGAGGGAGCTACAGGTGAGCAGGGTGAGGCCGGGGGCCACCTGGTCCAGCTATGGCCAGTGCCCACCTTGAACCTTCTCTCCATAGGTGGTAAAAGCATGGAACCAGTGGCTAGGAAGCCAGATGCTGAAAGGGGCCAGAACTAAGTCCATGAGGCTCCTAGAACCACAGGTATGTCTTTTCATCCAGCCTTTGAGAGCTCCATTTATATGTGTATCTGCCTTCTTGTCTGATGCTAAGAGAAAACAATCAAGAGGCCTTCCATTCATTCATTGATTTATTGTTCCCAAACATTTATTGACCACCCACTATGTGCTGGGCACAGTATCATGTAAGCCTTTGAATTCCCTTTATAACCTCCTGGGAAGAAACAATTACAATACCATGATCAGTGCCCTGAAAGGCTTATAAATGCAGTGTTCTGTGGGGCATCAAAGTTAGCTTTGGCAAGAGGGGGAAGGAAGACTTTGTGGAGGAAGGGATCCCTGAAGGTGGTCAGCAAAGATGAGTGAAGAACATTCAAGGCAGAGAGAATGACAGGCAGACTCAGAAGTAAGCAAGTGCTTGATCTCTTTGGGGGACTGCAAGAAGCTCAACTTGCTGGAGAACAGAAATTGAAGAAGCAAATCAGGTGAGAAGGACCGCAGAGGGCAACAGGGTGCAGGCCATACAAGGCTTTGTAAATCTGAGATGTTTGGACTTTGTCTTAAAGGTCAAAAGTAAGCTGCAGAAGTATATAAGACAATATTTCTCTCACTTTTCAGGTGAGCAAACTGAGGCTCAGAGAAAAGATGCCAAAGATGTGAGCCCAGGGTCACAGGCATAATCAGAGACAGCGGAGGTGCAATCATTGTCCTCAGACTCCTCTTCGGGTTCTCTTTCATCTCCACAGTCTGTGTGACCTTTCTTGTGTAGACTGTAGAGCTGTCTCCTATTGTTTATGCAGGCGTCCTCAAACTATGGCCTACGGGCCACATGCAGCCCGCCTAGGACATTTATCCCGCCTGCTGTGCTGCCTGTCCTGCTTAGCAGCTGATTTGTCGTGGGCCAGCAGTCCAGCCCTCCAACGGTCTGAGGGACAGACCGTTTTTTAAACTGGTCCCGTTTAAAAAGTTTGAGGACCCTGTGTTTAGAGGGTGGTTAAAATGCTGCTCCTAATCCAGCTTCTCTTGGTCTTTTTCTTCCTTTTTCATAATCATTTACAACTTGTTCCTTACAGCCTTGCACCTTGGGAAACAGGCATGCTAGCTTCCAGTGAGCAGTGTCTCACTGCTCAATGTATTAGCTGTATCACCTCATTTCATGCCCTCTACAATCTTTATCCACTCTAATTTTATGGAAAGGACACGGAAAAAGGCTAGTCACTTGCTTGTGGTAATCCAGCAAAGATAAGGGGGGGACTGGAACCCCAGTCTGATTTCACGGCCTGGGAAGATGTGGAATTTCACACCTAGTATCTTTTTAGGGGGTGATAGGCCCAACAGCAAATCCAGGCCTCAAGAGGAAGTTCCAAGGTGGGTCTGGGACTGAGGGGATAGCTTGGGGTGGGGAGTCTTCTCCACCTCTTATGTGATTAAATATAGTTTCCTCTAATGGCAGGAAGACCTGGGCTCCACCAAAAGAATTCTCGCAGGGACTCTGAGGAACAGGTAATACCTAAAAAACCCCAAGAACAAATGGAAGCACTGTTAAGGGAGTGAGTAGCAGCAGAGGCCAGGGTAAAATCCTGTTTACCCTGCCCCAACATCAGGGAGAAGTAGTAAGCATTTGGCAAATAAAGGACCCAAATGGCCACTAGATCCCTAAAGGGGGAGCATAAGGAGTGACTGTTTTCTTACTGGGTTGGATTAGGGGTATGGGAGCCAACACCTTCTCCCTCCCTCCACAGCCTTCTGAGTCCCTCCCTAGACTACAGGCTCTTCCAGGCCAGTTAGATCCTGGATGTAGTTCTGGTTGTAGTCTTGGCAATGAAGTTATTAGGCCCTAAATTCCAAAGTTGTGTGTGCACTCACCGGCTTATGGCTGAGCCTAGATTAATGCCACCTAGGCCCAGCAGATCCCAGATATGGCCCTGCAGTTCTTCTTGGCCCAAGCCCAAAGGCTGAGACTGCGAGAACAGCACCAAATTTGGATCCAAGAGGAGCTAAAGCATTTGGAAGAGGAGGAGGTGGCAGGTGACCAAGTCAAAGGCTTGGAGGTAAGGAAAGTTAAGTCAGGGGCTTGAGGCTTTAATTGGCTAATGCTGAGGGCTAGGATACAGTGTCAATCACAGCTGACCAGTTCAAACCCTTTCTTGTGGCTCTGACAGCCTAGAGGGGGATGGATGAGGCAGTTCTCAGTGCTAAGTGCTGTAATGAAGTAAGGTGGGGCTTGTGGAAATGAAGAGATATATCTGACTCAGGCTGAAGTAAATCAGAGGAGATGGCATCTAATCTAAGGCACAAAGGACATACAACAGCCAGGGGAATTCACTAAATTCTGAGCTTTGTAAGGGCAGTTAATGCTGCTTATCATCTCAGTAAACAACTTATTTGAACAAATAAAACAGAACTTATGTAGGCAGTGGTAGGTGGCTGGAGTAGAGATACGTTCTCAGAGAGGACAAACCTGTATGGACAAAAGTTCAGAGGGAAACCATACCAAAATGGTTCTGGGAACTGCAAATTATCCAGTCTTGCTGGAGCTGAACAGGGACATAGAGGCAAGACACAAGTATACCACCCTTTTGGTTTGGATTTTACCCTGAGGAGGATGGTGAACTACCGAAGGCATGAGCCATCTCAGCTCATCCTTCACTAGCCATGAGAATCTGCACAAGTTAGATCAATTCTCTGATCCAGTATTGTCAAATCTGTAAAATGGCGATGCCCCATATTGTTATTTGATAAAATGAAGTAACACACATTTAGCAAAGCCTGACATACAGGTGGTACTCAAAAGACTATGTATTATTACTGAAGGCCTGTGAGGAAAGGCGGAGATGGCAACAGGAGCAGACAGTGCTGAGACTCCAGGTGGAGGCCCTTCAGGCACAGCGAGATGCTGCAGAGCAGGACCTGGCAGCCCTCTATGACCTGCATGTTCAGACCAGTAGAGCTCAGACATACCACATGCTACAGGTCAGTGGGGATGGTGGGCAGGCCTTGAGTTGGTTCCACAAGGCTGGCTGACTGACAGGCATCTCTGAATTTGAGGACAGGTATTCCGGGCCTGGCAGAGGCTATGGGAGGAGCAGGCCAGGACCAGAGAGTATTGTCACCGCAACCTGCTGGCTGGCGTCCTGCAAGATACTATTAATCTGGCCACACAGAACCAGGAGCTCCAAGCCCAGAACCAGCAGCTCCAAGCCCAGAACCAGCAGCTTCAGGAGGGTATGGACTAGGCTAGGGGCAGTCATGCTGGATCCCTGGCCTGGGGGAGAAATCTGGTTATTGCGAAGACTTCAGGGGAAGTTTCCTTTCTCCTCATTCTTGAGAGTTCTAGAAGGGAGAGGGAGGAGGGACACAACCAAGCTGGCTCTCATTCTGGATAATAACATTAAGCATGTCTTATTGTCTCAGTCTCCACTGTGTGCTTATCATTTCATTTAGCCTTTTCCAGCTACCCTATATGGTAGGTACCATTTGATCTTCATTTTGGAGATAAGGCAACTGAAGCTAGGAGAGGTTAAGTAACTGTTCAAGGTTAGTCAGCTAAATGGCAGAGGCAAGTCTGGCCACAGTTCTACCTTGTGGATAGTAAGCTTGTTCACAAGCTTTAGTATACATGAGAATCACCTAGGAACGTAGGTGATGTTTAAGAAAAAAGATTCCCAAACCCTGCTCCCTAAGATTCTGCTTTAGTAGGGCCTGGATTGACCTGGGACTCTAAACCCACACTGGTGTTCCTAAGAGTTTTTTAGCCTAGCATTTATAGTTTATCCTGCTGGACCCATTATTTTCTGTTCTCAAGACTCCATCCACATTCCCCAGGGCCCAAGCTTTGTGCTTCAGGGAAATTTAAAAAGTTCTGTGACCGTGCCAGGATCAGATCCATGCTTTCCAAAGGAAATGATGCCTCTGACAATAGGCATCATTTGGAGAAAATGACTTTTTTTTAGTCTAGCAAGTTACCCTAGAATTAAAATACTCAGGACCCCAGGGGAACAAAATTGTTTGAAGGGAGCTGAGCAAACAGAAGACACAAGACAATCATAGCTGTGGTTGTAGGAACCACCCTACACTCTAGAACACTTTATTAAGACCTTATTGCTTATGCAGTTAGAGACACTGATTGAGCTACAGAAGTTTCCTGTACCTGGTCCTAGGTCACTCTGTGTAGAGCTTCCTCAGGCTGTTGGGAACTCGGAGACTGCTTGTCAGAGGCAGGACTCAGAGTGGGAAGGATGGCACGCCCTCCTAGGAGCCTTAGAGTGGGCAGCAGGCTTCAAGAGAGCATTTGGGATGAGCAGAGAGGTCAGGAGTGTAGGCTTTAGCCAGGGCTCAGGGCCAACATTCCCTGAGATATGTCAAACCCCAGCTATCTCTGGAGTTTCCAGAACAAAAGATATGGGGAGCAGCACTGTAGAGGGGCAAGAGGGGATGTCTCCAAGTATTGCTGGAACTGAGGAGATTGGCAGAATGGTCTAGGTGATGGTTGTATAATCTGTGGCTACTTTGGGGGGGCCTTCCTGCCTGAAATGGTGGGTGCAGCGGGGGTTGAGCATTCCTTATGAGAAAATCATGTACCACAGCTGGGCTGAAGTACCCAGCACCAGGCCTGGGGGCAGTGGGTCTGCTGGGATGGCTAAGTAGGTAAAGAAAGCAATGTGTTGCCCGTACCCTACTTTGAGCAACTGTGTTCATGCCAGATGAGGCAGGGAGCCCACCTGCTCAGGGATGGGGTCATTTCTCAGGCCTAGATATTGATGTTACCCTAATTCCTTAAACCAGAAGAACTTGGTGTGGTGGTTAAAAGCTTCCATAACCAAACCCACTCTTTGGATCTGCGAGGAGTACCCCCTTTATCCACCCAGCTCCAGAGACTAACTGGCTATTCTCACTTCCCCAGCTTTCCTCACAAGGCACTTGTTACAGGGCTGCTGAGGGGATGGGAAGGGAGGCCCAGGAGGGAGCTCTGATGGTAGCACTCAATCTATAGAGTTGGGGCTAGCAGCTGCCATAGTATAGGCGCACAGCCAGGCCGATGAGCAGCGTGGCCAAGAAGAAAGTGCCTGTGAGCTGCAACTGCAGCAGGGCTGCCGAGAGCACGGCATTGACCACAAGCGAGCAGGACACGACAAAGAGGCGCGTGATGCTGCTGCCATGCTTCATGACAGCAGACATGAGCAATCCGTTTAGTGCCTGGCTCAGCACTACCAGTGCTGCCCATCCTGAGAAACCCTCCAGGAGGCCTGGGCCAGGGCCACCACCAGCATGCAGACCTAGGTTCAGAAGCACACCAAAAGTGTAGAGGAAGAGGTTCTGAAGTGCCAGGGGCAGCCGCTGCCGCTTCATGAGCAGCTCTGTGTACACAGATGACAAACCTGAGATGAGGCAGTACAGGAAGAGGAGCAGAAGTCCCAGGGGAGTGATATGCAGGGACATAGGGCTGGCAGCAACAGCTGGAAGGGACCCAGGAAAGGTGTTCCTCGGGTCTTGAAGGCCACCTGCTGCATAGCAGGCCCCTGCAGCCATCAGCAGCAGCAGTGCTAACCCTTGGCGTGTAGAGAGGCGGTGTCGGAGGCAAAGGCAGTAGAACAGAGCGGTGCTTCCAATCTTGAGATTGCTGAGTACCTGGTAGGTGCTGGGGTCCATGTAACGCTGAAGATAGATCACCAAGTTGTTGTTAGCGCCATACAGCAGGGCTGACAGGGCGAAGGGAGCAGCCTGGCGCCAGGGTGGGGCCCCCTGGGGCCATGTCTGCCAACCCACCAGGAGGGAGAAGGCGCACAATAGTAGTTTGGTCAGCTCAGTCAGCAGCACAGCTGAAGAGGGGCGGAAGGGCACTTGGCCGTCCACATGGCATAGTGCCAGCAATGGAGCATGGGCACCATACATGGCAGTGGACAGGAGTAGCATCAGGGTCCACCGGGCCTGCCTGGGACGGCCCAGGCCAGGTATACCCCCGTCCTCTACGCTCATGCCCACATCAGACCCTAGGAGGCCTGTATAGTTTTAGCGAAGAGCAGTGGGGATTGTGACACCTTTAGGGAAATCAAGTTATGGAGCCAGCTCCTAGGAGGGAGGGGCTGTGGTACATTGCCAGAGAGAATACTGAAAATCAGAGTCAACTTCAAACTCCTGTCAGGGCTTGAAGAGGAGGATCTGGTGGCCCTTGAAACCACACTCTTGGGGCCAGTCCCATGGAGTTAAGGAAGGAAGGAGTCCAGGGTGAAGGATGATAAGCCACTGTCCACACTCTGAAGGAAAGGAAGCAAGGATAGAGGTGGCAGGAAAGCTGGAGACAACAAACTGATGATAGCTGGGGAAGCTAGATGGAATGCCTGTGGTCACAATCCCCAGCTGCTCATCCTGCCTCCCCCACGGCATCCAGAGCTAGTCAGGTCCCTTGCGCAGTGACCGCAAATAGTCCCTCAATGTCTTCTCCACATTGGGTACAGCATATGCCTGAGCTGCATAGATGCCAGTGAAGGTTCCCACAGCAAAGCCCAATACTGCTGATGCCCTCAGTTTGGCTACCACATAGCCAGCCAGGAATCCCTTGAGGAACGGAGAGGACAACAGGGAGCCATCCTGCAGGAAAAAATGCAGAAGGTAACTCAGCCAGGATTTTCCTCCTTCTCTGCCCAGGAGCTACTTAAGCTGGGCTTAGAGCATTCCACCACCATTTCCTCCTCATTCTGGACAGCTGTGGTATTTTCTCCAAAGATTTTTCTGAAGGTTCTAGGGCCAACAAAAGAATCTAGGAGTCCCTATCACACAGTTTCAGAACCCTGGGGTCAGAAGGTTCCAATCACAGAACCCTGCCACAAGGTCAGAAATGATCTGAGGCCTGCCTGTTTTTCCAGCCTCATTTCCTAACATGCTTTCCCACTACTGTGCCAAACTGATTTCCTTTCACCACTGTGTTCATAATGCTACTTCACATCATGTTGACTTTGCATATGCTGTTCCATCTGTCTCAAATGTCCTTTCCTCTTCTGTTTACTTAGTTAACCCCCACTTAAGAATCCAGCTCAAGTGCCCTTTTCTCAAGAAAACTTTCCTTGGGGTGAATGAGAACAATCCTTCAATAAGCATTTGCTCAATAAATTTCTACCACTACTCAACACTTAAAATCATGTATGTTGGACAATAAAATATAAGAAGGGGCTGGGGTTGGGAGAACAGTACTTACCTGTCCCATGCCACTGCTGACTTCATCTTCTACGCGCCGCTGCAAGTGCTCCAGCTGGTTCTTGAGAAATGCAAGATCCTTAAGCTTGGGGAGAGAGTCCTAGGACAAGGGAGAGGCAAGTTCCAGCAGTTTGACCCAGCTCCATCCCTTGCTCAATTTCCTTGCTGGGAATTGGACAGGATGGGGTGAGCCAGAGAAACCTCTTCCTATAAAAGCTTCCAGAGATGGCAGTGGTAGGTAAAGGAAAAAAGGCATTTTAAAACACACGATTCACGTGGGAGCCTGGGAGGGAGTAACAAACGGGATCTGCACCAGTAACTACAAGAATTTTATATGGCAAGCAGTGGTGCAGAGGAGGAGGCACAACTAGGGGACCTTCAATTAGGTTTATCAGGAAATCACCACTGAATCTACTATGAACTCCCTGAAAAGCGTCTTAGCTGCTATGTTCCAGTGCCTGACATAGGCTTAGTAAATGTGTGGATGATGCTGAGATCCCAGACTAATGGTGAGTGATGAACTGAAGTAGTTCCCTGGGCAATTTGGGGGTAAACCTGATTTCTGCCTGGGCTTCACCCCCTTCCTCCCAAGGCTATCCCAAACTGAATGTGAATGACTGGATGCGAGAGAGAATGGCTGTCGGCAAGCGTGAGAGGAAATGAACTCAATCATTCTATCCTATGTAAATACGAAATTCAAAGGGTATGCAAGGGTGTGTTTGAATGAGGGTGGTGCCTGTGCCCATGTAATTAAAAACACCTCGAATTTGGCAGGGAAGTTTTGGGGGCTAAAGAATGGGACAAAGTGAGGAGAGTTTCAGGGTAAATGTGTTTTGAGTGTGTATTAGTCGCTAGGGATCGTAATGGTTCCGGGAAAGGACACCTGGGGGATCCCCGACTCCACCCGCCTCGCCAATGCTCCCACACTGTTAAGGTAATCGACAAAACTAAAAAAGTCATGGAACGTGAAGACCATCTCCGACCGCCGATCACCCTCAGATTCACTCACCTTATCATCCGCCATCTTCCCCCGCCGAACTCATTGCGCAGGCGCAGACCCGCCTCCTTCACGCCAAGAGCTACGGCCATCTTTACTGAGGGCGAAGGCACTTCCGGGGCACTTTTAGAAAGGGTGAAGCATCTCCTAGTGACTAAACTCTGTGGTCCGTCGCTCCTATATACTGTTACGTGACCCTTCCCTTTGAGTTCCAGGCAGCGTGTGCGCGATGATCTAACTCGTGAGCGCGGTGCACGTTCGCGTGGACTAACTTCCGCAGCCTGATGAGGTCATAGTTGTGCTGGGGCGTCAGCTGGCTTCTTAGCATCTGCCCCGGATCCACGCACTGAAACACTGACTCCTTCAGGGATTCAGGCGCCGGTCGCCACGCTCCACCCCTCAAGCCCGCCCCTTCTCGCCCCCAGGAGCGGCCCCTGTTCCGCCCAGTGTTTGTGCGGTGCCAGCTGGCCCGGCCATTTGCGGCGCAGGGAGGCTGGGCTTGTAAGCGCAGCAGAGTCGGAGGTCGTGCTGGGCTGAGAGTGCTGGCAGGCAGAGCCCGGCGGAGACGCAGCTGGGGCTATGCTGGGCAAGGATTACATGCTGGCCATCATTCTGGTCAACTGCGATGGTGTGCACGGAGGGGTTTGGTGGAAGGACTAGGAGCTGAGGGAGGGGACGAGGAATGCGAAAGGCTACGGCACGGCTCAAAGACAGGGTGGGAGATACGTTTCGGTGAGAGGACTGGGGAACAGATGAACCCTGATCTCTACATGCGATATCTTCAAGATTGGAGAGCCTGGATCTCCAGCCTAAGAACTGCCCCCTGTGGAATAGAGGGAGGGTTATAACAGGGTGTTACTCTGAACTCACGGACTTGTTCCCCCTCTCCAATCCTGTGCTCCTGTAGATGATTTGTGGGGGGATCAGAGTCTGGAGGGAGAGCCAGGCCTGCCCCCTGGCTGGCGGAAGATCCGAGATGCTGCAGGTACTTACTATTGGCATGTACCCAGTGGTAGTACCCAGTGGCAGCGCCCAACCTGGGAACTAGGAGATGGAGCGGAACCAGGCACGGTAGGTGAAGTATGAGGAGGGAGGCTGAACCCTCCCATTGAGTAGAGCTGTTGCTACACCGACTAACTCCTACTCTACAGGGGACAGAGAGGATTTGGGGACTGCGGCCTCCCAAAGGGAGATCCTTCTCCAGCCTGGAGAGCTCATTGGACCGGAGGTAACAGGGATGGCCATACAAAATGAAAGACTTGGGGTTCCATGGCATTAAAAAATGCAGCTGGAGTCACAGGCTGCTTTCCAGCCCAAGTTCCAGACTCTGTTATGTTGTGGGTTGTCTTGGCACTGTCTCATGTTCTTGACACTCAGTATTTTGACTTTTGTCCCTTATTTTAAGCTCTTGCCTTTAGCTGTTTGTTCTTTTCCATATTCTCAGTCCTGACCTGTCATATTCTAGAGGTTGGCCATTATCTTAGGCTCTTTTCATAGGGTTTCCTATGCTATGTTCTAGGGTCTCGTTTCAGTTTCGGGCTCTGTTTCACGTATTAGTTCCTGTTCCATGTTTGTGACTTTTATTCTATGTCCTGTGTCCTGAATGTTCCTTCAAATTCTAAATTACACTTTCTATAATGTTAAGTTAATTTAACATGTCCTGGGCTCTAGCCAACTCTGGCTTCATATTTATGGTGCTGTATTCTGGGTCTTGTTCTACATACTGTGCTCATCTAATAGTCTGAGCTTTACTTGTGCTTCTATGGTAGGAAATGTCCTCTTACTAGCTTTACTCTGTTCCAGTAACTCTCTGTCCTGGTATGGTGAAGAAAACTACATCCAGAGCATGGAGCCAGGGGCTAAGGTAGTGACTTGGGCCTGAGGCCATTGGGAAGTCCTGAGGGAAAGACCTAGGATGGGATTGGACTGAGCCAAGGTTATCATGGTGAAGGCAGGGGTACATGAGGGTTTACATGTGTGGAGCCTGTGGCACCTGCCACCCTATTCTGCCACTTCTCCTGTCCTTTCCTTCAACCTGTCAGTGCTTTGCAGTCCGCTCTCTGGGCTGGGTAGAGATACCTGAAGAGGACCTGGCACCAGGGAAGAGTAGTATTGCTGTCAATAACTGCATCCAGCAGCTGGCCCAGACCTGCAGCCAGAGCCAGCCTCCAGATGGTGCCTGGGGTGAGGTGAGCTGGCTAGGCAAGGGTTCAGCGCAAGGCCCAGCGGAGGTAGTTTTCCCTGAATTCCAGGTAGTTCTCCCTGTTCTGTAGGGCAGTAACCTTTATCTGAGCTCTGGGCTGATCTCTGACTTTGGCAGGGCCAAAATATGCTGATGATCTTGAAGAAGGATGCCATGAGCCTGGTGAATCCCCTGGACCACAGTCTGATCCACTGCCAGCCTCTGGTGCACATCCGTGTGTGGGGTGTGGGGAGCTCCAAGGGCCGGTGAGGATGTTTACATTCCCCCAAGCGAGAGCTGCTTCTCCCTCCCCCCTGCAGGCTGTGATCCCCACTGATGCTGATCCCCAGTATTTGAACCCTTGGACACAGATCCTCTGATGTGGACCCACCACTGCCTTCCCTGCCTGGTCTAGTCCTGGTTGGGGAGGGTGGGTCCAGCTCAGCAGGGACAGATTGGGGAGAGCCTGAGAGGCTGGGCTGATTCTCTTCTGTGCTTCCACATGCTTCCGGAACAGTGACAGGTGAGTGACAATCAGGTGCCCTAAGCCTCAGCCCTGATCTTTCTACTTCATCCCTGACATATCCCTAGCCTGACTTGATAGCCTCCTACAGGCATTATAGGCAACTGCCTCTAACCAGCTTCTGCCCCAGCCCTATCTCTGCCCCTGCCAGGGACTTTGCTTTTGTGGCGGGTGATAAAGACAGCTGTATGCTCAAGTGCCATGTATTTCGCTGTGACGTCCCTGCCAAGGCCATTGCCAGTGCCCTACATGGACTCTGTGCCCAGGTAAGGGTCAGGTGGGACAGGAAATGTGGGTATAGGGCTGGGTCCGTAGCTTCCAATGTAGTCGGGGAAGGGTGTTGTTGGCTCCCTTACCCTAATCTCCCTCTCCCCCTGTGGCTTATTCTGGCTTCATTGTGCTTTAGATCTTGTCAGAGCGAGTAGGGGTCAGTGCTGATGTCCCTTGCTGTTCTCCAGATCCCATCTCACCTGAAGACCTGCCACGGCAAGGTATGGGGAAGGAAGTGCTGCATTGCTTCATCAGGCTGCTTTAGTGAAACTTGGTGTGGGGGAATATTCCTGGTAATTTAGTATTTCTCTAGAGATAGGGAATTTCTGAGGTGTCTTGTCCCAGGGATCTCAAGTCCTGAATTGGAAGAGAACCTATGGGCCTTTATTCTATTGTACCAGTTCTGGCCCGAGTCCTGACCCACTCAGATGGGTAAAGAAAGGAGTAATTGAGAGAGGTCTACTTATTGTGTATGTTTATTTCAGTGGAACTACTGGATGCGGTGAGCCAGGCTGCTCAGAAGTACAAGGCACTGTACATGGGGACCCTGCCGGTCACCAAAGCCATGGGTGAGGGTTGTGGGGACTAGACTGGGTGGGCTGCATAAGGCAAGGGGAAGTTGGGTGAGGTGGGATCTATTATCATTTCTTAATCCTCACATGGCCTTGTATGGCTTGAGGTGTACCAGCCTTCCTAACTCAGAATTTTAAGCCCAGCCCCTACTATCCTATTCATATTTCTGAGTCACAAATCAGTGAGAGGGGCAAAGATACTTCCCATAGACCTTTTCTTTCTTTGCAATTGGGAGACACCATGGTGGGTATGTTCCCTCAGGCATGGATGTACTGAATGAAGCCATTGGTACCCTCACCGCCCGGGGGGACCAAAACACCTGGGTCCCCACCATGCTAAGCGTGTCTGACTCTCTCATGACTGCACATCCCATTCAGGTATCAGAAGAGGGTGAAGTTGGGGGCTGTGGAGGGGTGAGCAGGGAAGCTGAGGAGTGGTTGCTTGCTGCTGGAAGAGTCAGCGGGTCCAGCCAGTGCCCTCTAGTGACTAGGCCTGATGTGGGCAGGCAGAGGCCAGTGCAGAGGAGGAGCCACTGTGGCAGTGCCCTGTGCGCCTTGTGACCTTTATTGGGGTTGGCCGTGACCCACATACCTTTGGCCTCATCGCTGACCTGGGCCGTCAGAGCTTCCAGTGTGCAGCCTTCTGGTGCCAGCCCCATGCAGGTGGACTCTCTGAAGCTGTGCAGGCTGCCTGTATGGTGAGTTAGGGGTGGAAATGGGTAGGTGGGATTGCCTTGCAGCTGCTCTCTACCGTTGACTGGTGTTCAGGATTGGCCACTTCTCCAGAGATCATAAACCTGGGGTGATTTTGGATCACTAGATTTTGGCCTTCATGCTGTTTTTAGTTAAGTTTTAATTAGCTACCAGTATTTAAAGGCCATGACATTTCATGTAATTGCTATTCCTGTTTTTCTTAAAATATTAGGAGCTCTGGTACTGTGTTCACATACACAAATGTCAGCATGCACCCAGAGTTTTGTAGGAGCTCTTTTTCTGTCACAATTAGGTTATTTCCTGGTATCTGTGGGCATTTCAGTTCATGCATTCATTCAGCAAATATGAGTGCCTCCCCAGGGTATCAGATACCATATTATTTATTTATTTATTTTCCAAATGCAGGTGTACTTGAACAGGCACCGTATTTGACCCTGGGCATTCAGTAGTATAGAGGCCACAGCTCTTGCTTTCACAGAATACTTAGGAAGGAGCAGAGATTGTACACCACAGATTGATGAAGGAGGTGGCCCCTTCAGGCATCAGGAAGGCTACATGTAAAAGGTAATAGAAAAGCAAGAGTTGAAGGTGCCAAGGAAGAAGGTAGCTAGGTGAAGGGGAATGGGACAAGTGTACCAAGCACAGGAAACCTCAACTATGAAAGTGAGAAAGGTATTAGTGGGTTAGAGTATTTGGAAGAATCTAGTGTATCTGGCACGCAAAGGGAGAGGTAATGAGACGATGCAGAGAAAATGGCAGAAACCAAGTCATAGAGGACCTTGTAGGCCAGGGTAATGAGTTAATTTTCTCCTGAGGCACTAGGAACTGTTGTAGGGTTTTGAGTCAGCCAGGAAAGTGAGGTTTGTGGATTAGGAGGACTACTACAACTATAATATGGGTATAAGATTAGAAGGCAAAAGAGAGGAGATAGGAAGGCTAAAAAGGACCCGTTAGAGTAGTTCAAATGAGAGAACTACCTTTGGGGCCACTAGCTATGGGAATGGAGTTGGGTTGTACTCTCTCCCCTTGACAAGTGAAACTGCTTTGCTAGGGACTGGTGCAGACCAGTTAGAGATGGACAAGCGGGGCTTGGCGCCTGTGGGTCAAGTGGCCAAGGCACCAGCCACACACACCTGAGGTGGCGGGTTTGAATCCAGCCCCGGCCGCCAAACAACAATGACGGCTGCAGCCAAAAAAATAGCCAGGCATTGTGGTAGGCGCCTGTGGTCCCAGCTACTTGGGAGGCTGCGGCAGGAGACTCGCTTGGGCCCGGGAGTTGGAGGATGCTGTGAGCTATGATGCCACAACACTCTACCCAGGGGGACAGCTTGAGGCTCTGTCTCAAATTAAAAAAAAAAAAAGACGAACAGGAGGCAGCACAGTGGTAGATGTGATTAAGAGTACAAGACAAGCTTCAGCTGGATGGAACTAGATTTGAATGCCAGTCCTACCATTTTTTGGGTATGTGACCTTGGGCAAGTCATATACTCTCTGAATCTCAATTTCCTCATTTGCAAAATGGGGATAATCTCATAAATAACTGAATTACACAAAGTACTTAGTGTCCAGCTCATCTTAAGTGCTCCATAAATGTTTTATGTTTTCATTACTGAGCTATCTGGGAATGCTGTAGGATTCCAAATGTGGCCAACTACTACCTTCATATCAGAAAAATGCCTTGGCTGGTTCTGTCCTACAGGAGCTTTCAAGGATTCCAGAAAGTAGCTGGATCCTCACCTTCCCCTTCTCTCTAGGTTCAATACCAGAAGTGTCTTGTGGCCTCTGCAGCTCGGGGCAAGGCCTGGGGGGCCCAGGCCCGGGCTCGCCTGCGGCTCAAGCGGACAAGCTCCATGGATTCCTCAGGAGGTCCCCTGCCCCTCCCCCTGCTCAAAGGAGGGGTTGGTGGTGCAGGGGCAACTCCTCGAAAGCGGGGTGTCTTCTCATTTCTTGATGCCTTCCGGTTGAAACCTTCTCTGCTCCATATGCCCTAGATGGTCTGGGAGGGCTAGGGAAGGAGGCTTTGGGTCCATACCTAATTCTATACTCCTTATTACCCCAAGGCCTGCAGCCTCTTACCCCTTGGAGTCTTCTCTGCCTGTCCCTCTGATCCTTAGCCATCCTATTTATTGCCCAATTTATTGTTTATATGGATGACTGAGAGGCCCTGCACCACAGCCTAGGACCCTGTCCCCTTTCCTTGGGTCCTTGCCCCTGTCTAGTCCTGGACAGTTGGCTCTACCTCAGCAACACTTTATAGTAAAATCAGTGCAAATAAAAATCCGTCAGTGACCTCACTGGGTGTGAATGTATTGGGACTGGGACAGGGCTGGGGGCTAATGACCTATATGAGATGAGTGTCTTTTTGTCTATGCTGGGTGATGGTGGCTGCCTCTAGCCATACAAGGGCATAGGTGTGATGGAAATCTTCATTAAATGAACATAATTTCTAAGGTCTTCCTTCTGCACTGGGGATGTAATAAAATATGGTCGCTCTTTCTGAGAATGTCAGAAGAACAAGAGTCAAAAAACAAGATAGAAGATACGGTGTAGCTCAGTGAAACCCCAGGGTTGTGGGAGCTCAGCTGAGACACTAAATCTGGCTTGAGGCATTACATAAAGTTTGTTGAAGAGCTGACATCTAAGTGCCAAAGGTAGATGAATACTAGTTAGCAAGGCTAGAGAAAATGAATATGGTGATTATGCAGGAGAGGACAGAATTTAGTCTCCTAGATGTCGACTTGGCCAGATCACGAAGGGCTGTATGTAGTACAGGAGCTTCTGGTGGCCCAAAGTTGAGCAAGTGAGAGACTTTGGAGAGGTCAGGCCAGAGAGGACAAGGATAACTAGAACGCCTGCTATCGGAAAACAGCCCCGTTTGGTGCCTTGTGAGCGAGATCCTGAAGATTCATTACAGGGAGAGTTCGAATCCCTTTGGGAGTTGGCACAGGTTCCTCATAGTGGCTGTCAGCAGTTGTAGACGACCGCTGCATCTCAAGGGCTCCTAGCAACCATCCAGGCTCCAGTAGCACCCCAAAGTGTCGCCGTGTTGCCGCCCCGGAAGTGACGCATTGCCCCGCTGGCCGTGCGGAAGTGGCGATGGCGGAGCTGTACGTGAAGCCGGGTGAGCACGGCCGGCGGTGTAGGGGCTGCGGGCGGCTGAAGTGCGGGGTGTGGACCTTCTGACTTCCTCAGCCCCAATAGAACTCTCCGTTATCTCACCAGTCTCGTTTGACACATCCACCTCCGCAGGCAACAAGGAGCGCGGCTGGAACGACCCGCCACAGTTTTCATATGGGCTGCAGACCCAGGCTGGTGGGCCCAAGCGCACACCGCTCACCAAGAGAGTCGCCGCTCCCCAGGATGGATCTCCCAGAGGTACGTGGGGACCCTGTGCGCGGTGACCGGCGGAGAATGGGTGTTATCAAGGATAAGCATGTATCAAGGCCTTTCAGGACTTCAGGACGCCCTGAAAAAGGCTGGGGCCCAGTAAGGGGAGGGCAGGCCCTTTTCCGAGCCTTGAACTTTGCTGTTCAAGTTAATAAATAGTATGTTGGTTTAAAAAGACTTGCTATATTTATACCCTAGGTGATCTTATACAGACCTATGGTTTTTGATAGTTTTCAGATTTTACTTACAATCTAGATCTCTTCACACTACTCTATAGTGTTATATCTATTTGCCTATTTATTCTATCTCTTTGCTTGGGTATATAAGCAGCATCTTAAGTGTTATTCATTCACTTATTTAATCACTATTATTTACTGAGCACTGTTTGAGGGTGACCCACATAGCAATGAATGAGACAAAAAAGGTCTCTGCTTTCAGGGAGTCCACTCTCAAGCACTTTAGAAAGACTGACAGATCAAACAATAATAAGGGCTCCACAGACAAAACAGGGAGAGGTGATAGCAACTGGGTAACTCAGTTAGCTGTCTTAGGGGCAGACATTTAAACCATGACAAGGTCATGCTCAAAAGCTTTCCAAGCATAAGAAACAGCTAGTGCAAAGGCCCTGAGATAAGGACAGGTTTGGCCATTTTAGAGACTCTGGGAATATAGTGGCTAGCATAGTGAATTTTATAAACCAGAATATATAAAGTTGGAAGCCATCTAAGTTTAAAGTATGGCTGGGCACAGTGGTTCATGCCTGTAATCTCAGCACTCTGGGAGGCCAAGGCAGGAAGATTGCTTGATCCCGGGAGTTTTAAAGTTGCTGTGAGCTAGGCTGATGTCATGGCACTGTAGCCTGGGCTAGTATAGAGTAAGATGCTGTCTTAAAAAAAAAAAAAAAAAGTTTAAAGTAGAGGAGGGCTACCTTTTCCCCCTAATAATTTCCTAGGGCCTTAAAGTGAGGCCTCATCCCCAAGAGATTCAAATTCGGTTCTTTCAGTAGCCCTTGTTCCCCACACCCTTTCCACTACAGAAGAATACAAGGCAGAGTTTCTTTCTTTCTTTTTTTTTAAGAGACAAAGTCTCACTTTGTCACCCTTGGTAGAGCGCTGTGGTGTCACAGCTCACAGCAACCCCCAGCTCTTGGGCTTAAGCGATTCTCTTGCCTCAGCCTCCAAGTAGCTGGGACTGTAGGCACCTGCCACAACACCTGGCTATTTTTTTGTTGCAGTTTGGCTGGGGCTGGGTTCAAACCTGCCACCCTTGGTATATGGGGTTGGAGCCCTACTCACTGAGTCACAGGCGCCGCCCAACAAGGCAGGGTTTCTCAACCTCAGCACTGTTAATGTTGGACCAGATATTCTTTGTTGTGGAAGAATGTATATCGTAGGACGTTTAGCAGTATTTCTTCTGCCTGGTAGATGCCAGTAGCACCCAGTGGCAAAAACCCAAAGTGTCTCCAAACATTTGCCCTGGAGGTGCAGTATTTCCAGCTTGACAACCACTTACATCTTAAAAAGATCACTGTGCCTGCAGGGTGGGAGACAAGATTTTAGGGAAGTGGAAAACTGCAATTAGGGTAATATGGGAAGATGTAATTTAATGATTTACACAAGGGGGTGGAAGTTTGGGTGGTAAGAACTGGATAGATAGGAGATATGTTATGGAGAAAGTCAGAATGAGTAGATAGAGGCTAAGCCTACATTTTTTTGCTTGATATGAGAAGACTAGACAATAGAGATTTTGGGGAGCAGGGAAAAGCAAGCTGTTTTGGCCGTGTTAAGTTTGGGGTGGTATTTTGGGGAGAGGACTAGGTCAGAATCATAGAAATAAGTCACTGTTATATGGATAGCATTTGAATTTATCAGCTTGAGTGAAGCCGATAAAGCAAAGGAGACTGAGAAATGGCTAAAGAAGACAGGGGAAGAAGATGGAGACAAGGGCCCAATAGATTTGACAAATATTGCAATCACTGGTAACTATAACAAGTCTGTGGAGTGGTAAGAACAGAAACTCAGCTGGAATGGACCAAGAAGAGAATGTAAAAAGTATAGAGAGTGACTATAAACAGCTCATGCAAGAAATTTTGCTGTGAAGCAGACATAAGAAATGAAGGTATCTGAAGATGGAATATGGAGTATTTTTGAAAGTGTATACTACAGCACACTTGTAAGTTGATGGATTCAGTAGAATGAGAATTTATAAGGTAGGAGAAAGTAGCTAATTGCAGGAGGGAAATCTAACAAAGATTGTAGAGACTGGGACGCAGAGTACAGCTGGAGAGGTGGCTTTTGATAGGAGCAGGAACCTTTCTTCTCTTACAGGAGGAAGGAAAAGTGGCAATAGATGCAGTTGGGCTAATAAAAATGGGAAAAGGAGAAGGTTCCTGTTTAATGACATCTATTTTTCTCAATGAAATATGGGGCAGACTTAGAAATAGACAGCAGGGAAACAAAGAGGAGAAGAATGTGGAAACGTTTAGAAGAGATGTGAAAATACTGTAGAACCCCTGTAAGTTGACCACCCAAAGGACTATAACAAACCTGGTCAACATATGGAGGTGGTCAGCATAAGGAACTAAGCCTACTGTACTGAGACATAGATGTGGAGCGTGTCTAGTCTTTAAAAGTGATGTCAGCCTAAGGAGGTGATCGACTATGGAGGCTCTACTGTATGTATAACATTTGGGAGAGTGAAAAACTAGGTAAAGTGTCCATGGAGTGTTTGATACCTTTAAATATCTGTGGCCGTAAATTCATTAGCATGGTTCTGTTTTTCCTCCCAAGTGCAGGCAAATTGGCTTTAACCAGGTAAGTTGGGCAATGGGAGGTAAAAGTATTTATAAGGGACTAATTTTAATGCACCATGAAATCAAAATAGCTGAGCTGAAAGGTAGCAGAGCTGATCAGATTTTGGAGGTGATGGTGTTGTTAACAAGGCTGAGGGGAAGGAGAGGCTAAGGCGTAAGGAAATCATACTGAAGTCAAGTAACTAAGAGGCCAAATTATTAGATGAACTAATCCTTGTCAATGTGTCATCAAAAACTAAATTCTTTACTTTTCTCCAGTCTTCTCTGGTTCTCATTACCCAGGAGTCATCCTGACTACTTCTCCCCTCACCCCCAATCCACCCTGTACTGTTGTTACTTCCTCTTAAATAAACTTCAAGACTACTCCATTTTCCCTCATCCATTTTCCCTAGTCCATGCCAGCATTCTCTTTCTTGGAGTACTCAATTAACTTCTCAGCTGGTGTCCCTATCTCCATTCTTGACCAGTTCTCATCAATTTTTTACAGAGCATGTATCTTTAAAAATGTCTGGTGATTACTTTCTTTGATATTGATAATCTTCAGCCACATGGGCCTCGTTTCTGTCCCTTAAACAAGTCAATACTTTTCTTGCCTCTTGGGCACTGACCTAATCTGTATCTGGTACATATTCCTTAACTTCTTCATAGCTACACTTGTATCATCCATCATTTCTCAATAAAAACAGCTAAGTTTGTGTTTTTTTGCTACACAATAGCCTTGCAGCTATACCTATATTCTTAATCCTCATGCAACTCTGTGAGATAAGTGCATTATATAATCCCTGTTTAGAGAAAAGGAACCCATGCTCAGAGGTTAAAAGTTAATTTGCTGAAGGTCACAGTGGGTGAGCTGGGAAAAACTTACTTGTCAACATCAGAAGACCTTCCTTGAACACTTACTCTAAATAGATCCCCCTGTTCATCTTTATTACATAATCCATTTTATTTCTTTGTAGCATGTAACATAATTTTGTAATTCTCTTGTGCTTTTTTCTCTAGAGATTAAGTTTACTGAGGTCAGAAATCTAATTTGTCTTGTTTACTTCTTTGGTGCCTAGTACACTGTCTGGCATAAAGCAATGACTTCATAAATACAAATTTTTGAATGAGTTGTCCCAGAAGCCCTCTTTTAAAGGGGTGAATTTAGCATTGAGCATCTTACCTACTTAAGCCATCTTGCTTGATCCTGCTTTTACCTTTTCAGTCCCTACCTCAGAGACTTTTCCTGGCCCCCCGCCAACGGGGCCTCCACCTCCTTCAAGTAAGGTTCCCAGGCCCCAACCTGTGGGGAGTTGTCCTGCCTCTGGTGTGGAGTCCACAAGTTTCCCAGTTGAGTCTGAGGCTCTGATGGAGGATGTGCTGAGACCTTTGGAAAAGGCATTGGAGGATTGCCGTGGCCACACAAGGGTAAGCCCTGGCACACCAGAGGGTGGAGAGGGCTTCCATCCACAGCCAGATGTGAGCACGGCTCCAAAAGGCAGGCCAGACCCTCTAACACTGTAGGCAATGGCTTTTAATCCTTTTAGTGATAGGCCCCTTCAGAATCTGCTAAGGCATTCCAGGAAAATGAACACAAAATTTTAGGAAGGCTCACAGATTTCAGTAGAAGAGGCTGTGGGAACTAGAGTTGAATTCAGTTCCTGTTAGTGAACAGGTAACAGCCTGATTTTCTGTACCTCCAAGCCATTCAGACCAGATCCTCCTAATTTTGTGCACAGGAAATTTACATTGTATTCATTCAGGGAGAAAGAAATCTCATGTATCTATAATGTTTCCAATGTTCTCTGAAGGGAAGGGATCTGAAGAATATCTTAAGGGGAAGAAAGAGAGGATGGCATGGTAATTTTACCTCTTTAGATTTTGGTTTCCTTATTTGTAAAGTAAGACTATAGGAAGGTTCGTGAGGGTCTGAGCCCTGAAATTTAACAACTATAGCCATATATGCATTTTTTCTTGGTAGAAGATCCACAGGTTTCACCAGGTTCTCAGTGGGCTTTGCTAACTTTTGAGTAAAGAACCAGAATACTAAAGATTAGGCGTAAAGTTCTTAGGCCAGAGAAAACAGGTGCTTCCTACATGGTGTTGCCTTTCCCTCCCCTTGTTGGGTTGGCAGCACTGAATTGGAAGGGGCTCTGTCTCTCAGAAGCAGGTATGTGATGACATCAACCGACGCCTGGCACTGCTGCAGCAACAGTGGGCTGGAGGGAAGTTGTCAATGCCTGTAAAGAAGAGGATGGCTCTACTGGTGCAAGGTATGGGTAGCTTCCCTGGTATAGCCTAAGTCCTTATCCTACCATGGTTGGCTGAGTGGGAACAGGTGCTGAGATTTTTTTGATTGGGAGGAGAGGCAGGGAGCTTTCTTTTTTATCCCAGGCTGCTTGCTTAAACCCCTCTCTCTCCTCAGAGCTTTCAAGCCACCAGTGGGATGCAGCAGATGACATCCACCGCTCACTCATGGTGGACCATGTGACTGAGGTCAGTCAGTGGATGGTAGGAGTTAAAAGACTGATTGCTGAAAAGAGGACTCTGTCTTCAGAGGAGGCCAGTGAAGAGAAATCTGTAGCCACAGCTGAGGAGAACCAGACCATACCAGGCTTCCAGCAGTCTCCATAATACCGTGGTTCCTCAGACTCACCTGAAACCATCTCCTACCCCTTGCTGTGGGAGATCTTCTTCCCCTCTTAACTACCAGGGAGGTTGTCTGTCCCATTTGGCCTGACTTACCTCTGTGGGAAAAGGTCCGCTTGGGCCACAGGGAGGTCACTTGTTAACCATAACAATAAAAACATCTCAGTGGTGGGCTTTGGTTAGGTAGGAGATGAGCCCTTCCTGTGCCGAACTAGTTAGTCCCCTCTGGTGTCCCTGACTTCCTTGCTCTCTATGTATCTTACAAACCTCTGTTTTCTCCTCCATTTATCATGAAGGGCTTTGTTGGGCATGACCAGATAGCTGCTTACCACATTCCCCAAAATTAGACTGAAAAGTACATCCCTCACTGGGCAGAACAGCCCTGTCTTTGGATGGTTTTGGTCCATCATGAGAACTAGCTCAGACAGCACAGGGAGACTCTTCTTTCAAAAAAATGGAACTGTCCTATTTGTACTATATCACCCTTGAGGTATACAGGTGCCACATGGATTAGGACCACATTGAGTGGGGATTTTGCCATGTAAATTGAAGGATAAAAAGACCAGAATACCGAGATTTGGAATCATATCTCTTTATCTGACTCACCAAATAAGAACCTGCCTCATTTTGGACCTCAGTGTAGGCCCTAACATCTCTTCTAACCCTTTGGAAACAACAGAGCTGGGTGGGAGGGGCCAGAGAGGGCCTTAATGAATATCATCTTGTGAGAAAGGGTACAGTGTTTTCAGTGTTGGAATAGGGGAACTGGTGGGAGGCAGAAAAAACTTGGGGATGACTATAGGTGGGGTAGCACCTCTTTTCCAAAAGGAAGAGCTGCTGGGGAGGCTTAGTTCCAGGAAGGCTCTTTCCTGGAAAGATAGGAACAGCCTTTGGCAAGGGCCAGACTATTACTATTTACGGTTTGGCAGCTCATAGCCTCAGGCTCTAATTGTTGCTAGAAGTAGGAGCTGGGAATGGACTTGGGACCTCTGATCTTAACCAGGCCTGCCGTGGCCAAGGTGGTAAATCAGCATTGAGGAGAACATTGGAGCCAAGGCATTTCTTTGAATGTTTACTAAGCAGCCAGAAGGTGACATACTCCACCCCCTAAGCATAAGAATGCTAGGGGTTGGGAAGAGTCCCTGCAGACCAAAGGGAAGGCAGAGCCAAAGGCTTGGCAAGGTGCCCACTCCTATCCCTGGTCTAGCTGCCTCAGAACTATAGGAACCAACAAAATACTCCCTTCCAGATTACATGAGGCCAGCTGGCCTTTGGATACCCCACGAAGAGGTGGTGGCAACAGAGGCTGTGGGATCCCTCTATAACTCCACACATAGTCATCTGCATTGGATTAGATGTCCATTTCAAATTGTGCGTCATCTGGAGAGAGAAAAGGCAGGATGAATGGTTGCTAGTCTGAGTCTACAGGGTGAGCATCATACAGAAACCCCTTCTTGGAACTGAACCCTTGCTCTACTTCACGTGGGCATTTGAACTCAAAGGCTAGGGTAGTTCCTGCTTTCCTTACCGGGTATCTCTTCCTCTGTCTCCTGCTCCTTCAGCTCCTCCAGTTTGGAGGGTGGGGCTGTTGGAGGAGTTGTGACCCCGGGAATCTGAGGGAGGCAACAGGGGGGTGTCCAAGCAATGGGCGAGTTCTTGCACTCCAGCAGGAACTTTCGGTCGTAGATGATCCTGGTGCCTGTCAAGGGGTAAGGGCTAAGGTAAGAGCCAGGGTACAGAGGTGACTTGGGTCCAAGACAAGCTTTTTTGGGATCAGGGGTGTCAAATTTCCCTGTGTATCAAAGGGCATCTGCTCTGCAGCCCAATTAGAATTGCAGCTGACAAGCCTTCACAGCACTTAAAAGTTTTCTAGGCCTAATCATGATATGGCTAAACCATAAGGCAGTTGGGCATCTAGTTTTGGGAAACATCAGGTCTTGGCTCTAAGTGAAGCACCAACCTTGGAAGTTAAGTACTTCAGGATGCTGCTCTACTGCTCTGGAACAAACTTGCTTTGGTTCACAAGATGGGGCCTAGTAGTTTTTCAGCCTCAGTTCCATCTAGAAGCTGTTAGCAATTGTGACAGTTGTGCTGTCACCTATGTTATCAGCTCTGGGTGGAGCTGCATTCCCAATGAAACATGGGGCATGCTGTTCTCCCATGTCCTATATGGCTCTGCCTGGCTCAGAAGAACTACAGTATCTTCAAAAGGCCCTATCCCGTTCTCTCTTCTCCCCTCCCCTCCCCTCCCGCGTGGCAGGAACCCCTGGGTCGAGAGCCCAGCAGCTCGTGATCCCAGGCTGCTTGCCCAACCAAACAGTTGTCAGGCAGCTGCACATAAACGGTGCACCCACCCCCAACTGCTCTATCCTTTTTACAAGACCTAGTGTTTCCTGCTGAGGACACACTAAGTTGAGGATGTCAGTTCCTACACACTGACTGCAAAGTCGCGAGTGGCGGGAGCGTGTGCGAGGCGCCCAGAACGTAGACCCCCGAGGATTCCAGCCACATACCTGGAAGCTAGACTTATGGCCTTGTTGCATCACTTCAAGGTTTTTGAGAACTGAGTTTTGGCTCCAAACCCTCTCCCCGAAAGCAACAACCAGCAGAGGGGCCTGCACACGCAAATCCACACCCCCGCCCCACAATAGCATGCACACTCCGGTTTGTCCGCAGTTGCGGAACCCAGCCTGGCCCGCTGACCTCCCGGGGTAGTGGCGTATAGTGTGCCCCCCGGCGTGGTGCTGTAGCAGTCAGGCAGCCGGTCCCGACGCCCGGGAATCGGGCAGCTTGTGGACGTGGACATAGCAAGCTGGATGAGCAGGAAGGTAACCAGCCGGTACTCAAGTCCCGGACCGTAGCTCTGCCAGAGGCGGACTCAGACGACCACATGCAGCCACGGACACCACCACTAGGACGACGTCACGGTCGGGGCGGGGCACGTGCTGTCATTCAACCCGGTGGTCCCGCCCTACCCGCTAGCCGGCAAACCCAGGCTCTGAGAAAGCTGGCCCCAGCCCTGACCTCCAGCTCCTCTTGGTCTAGCATTGGCCCACCTGCCTCTGCGTGCTGCAGCAGTTCAGCTATTCACTGTTTACAGCTGGATGTCAAGGGCAGGTGAAGTAGGGAAAGCGCTGCTGTTCAGTATTAATAAAACATTCCTGGCAACAATTTTGGACACTAAAGTATGGTTAGTAGCCAAAGTCATGCATCCTGTAAGAGGGGAAACTGGAATTCAAACCTGAGTGTGTCTGATTCCAGAGCTGTGCCCTTCAGCACAGTTGTGTACTGCCTTCCATAAACAGTGACAGTACAGGGTGATAGGCACGTTGATGGCCTGGATCACAGCAGGAAAGGGGAATGTCAAGAAGGCCTGACCAGTTCTCTGAAGAAATGATACCCGTACTAATTAAAGGATAAGTAGAAATTGCGGGATAGAGGAAGCTACAGGTGGAGGCATAACCAGTGGAAGGCAATCTCTGGGTCATAGTGAACTATGGAAGGGTAGGGAGCTGGTGAGCAGCGCTTGGTCTTTAGTTTTCTGAAAAGTAAGGTTGGAGAGAGTTTGGCCTTGGAGGTAAAATTTTTTGATGAAGGTACCAAATGATAGGCTGGGTACATGGTGGGAGAGTAAGTACTATGTCTAGTATCTATGCACACTAAAAATCAAGTCATCTAGTTGCTCTGTTTGGCTTCCTCAGAACCAGTCCTGCCCCACTCCCACCACCCAAACCAAGATTATTTAATCACACGCATTTATCAATATTACCTCAGCTCTGACTTCACCAGATTTTCCCTTAGCTGTTTTCTTTACTCATTTCAAAAAATTTTGTGTTTATAAGTCAGTGCTTCTCAGACTTTAATGTGCATGTAAATCTAGAGATTGTGTTAACACTAGAGTTCTGATATAGTAGGTCTACAGGGACATTCTGCATTTTTAATACAATCTCAGGTAATGCAGATGCTTCAAGTCCGCAGAATCACATTTCAGGTAGCAAAGAGTATGTATGTATAGTATATTGTTCCAAAAAAAGGCTTTTGAGACTCTCACAGAAGTGGTTGATGCCTAAATGAAGTGTTTTAGCAGTGCTTGGGGGTAAGGCTTGCAAGTAGATTGTAGAGAACCACTTAAGATAACCCAGATCCGCTAAGGCGCCAGCCACGTACACCTAAGGTGGCGGGGTCGAATCCCCAGCCCCGGCCCGCCAAACAACAATGATGGCTGCAACCAAAAAATGGCCGGGTGTTGTGGTGGGTGCCTGTGGTCCCAGCTACTTGGGAGGCGGAGGCAGGAAACTCGCTTAAGCCCAGGAGTTGGAGGTTGCTATGAGCTGTGACGCCATGGCACTCTACCCAGGGGGATAGCTTGAGGCTCCGTCTCCAAAAAAAAAAAAAAAAAGATAACCCAGATTTTACATAAGGTGAGGAAGTATTCTGATGGTGAAAATGGGGTAGAGGATAGTGAGACTGAAGGTGCACACAGGCAGATCCCAGATTACAAACAAGATAGGTTTTGTAGGTTTGATCTAAGTTGAATTTGTATGTAAGTTGAAACAGGTATATTTACATATTACCTGTAGTAGCCTCTGTTTGTAAGTGTGAGTCATATCAGTTGGATGTTTGTAACTCTGGGACTGTCTGTAATACCAGGTAGGCAAAAGGGCAGCAGCTATGGGGATGGAGAAAAGTGGATGAGATTTTAGATACATATAGGGGAAATAAGATGATTGATCATCTTACCGTAAGGATGGGGTGAGGAAAGGGAAAAAAGCTAGGATAATTCTTATCTTTTGGCTTGAGAGTTTGGTAGCTATTAGTCCCAACTAATACAATAAAGAAAACAAGAAGAGGGGCATATTACTGGTCTCAAGATAGGGGGAGAATGCTGGGTTAGTGATTCCAATTTGGGTATAGGGAAATCCAAGTGAGTGGGATGAGATCACTGGGGTAAAGATCTGCATAAGAAAAGGCCTGGGTACATCAACATTTATTTAAAGGATAGTGAAGAAAGAGGATTCACCAAAGGAGATTGAGAAAGACCAGTTAGAAATAGGAGGACAAGGCGGGAAGTGTCAAAGGTTTTCAGGAAGGATCAGTAGGAAGTGAGTTCTTCCTTTCACTAACCTCTATTTCAAAACAGCAGCAGCAATTACTACTATAATTACTGCTTGCAGCTAACTTTTCTGGAGACAGTGTGCTATAAGCGCTGGGAACTAGATATTTGGCTTTAGAGAGAAAGTCTGATTTATCATCTATGCAACCTGGATGAAGGAACAAGAGTGTATATCAGAGGATCAATACTATTTCCCTATTAGAGCACAGAAGCTTAAATTAAAACAAACAAACAAAAAGTCTATGCCCAGGCCCTACCCTCAAAGATCTGATTAAACCTATAAGGCCTCTGCTACTAGATAAACTGCTCTGGAGTCCCAGTAATACTATTAAGATAAAACAGAAATGTTGAAAGTAATTACAAAATAAATTTGTTGTCAGACCATTTGATTTATGATCTTGTTTTCCAAATTAGGTTTTGAAGCCCGGGGCTTATGGCCTATATTGGAGTTAGTATTAACACACAAGTTTTTGATACTTAAGACCACTCTCACCCACTGCCTACAGGAGAGTGTGAAGGTAAAGGAAACTGCCTATTGGCTAATGATAAATCATTGAGGATGAATAGAAAATGCAGCATTATCAGAGCCCCTCACCCTAGTACAGGGTCCACTGGGAAGAGCTCACAATAAGCCACACTTCTTGGTAAAAGTGCTTCTTGCTAGTCAGAGAACAAGATGTTCAGCAGCTGTTTTGCTAGAGACTTGTTTGCCTCTTCCTGGGTTTACAATATGGTCCAAAGGTCTTAAACAGTTGAATGGAACCATGTATACTAAGTACTCCTCTTTGTTTGGCTTGAAACTATATGTGACCCCTTATATAAACTAACTCAAAACTAAGGATGGTCCCTTTTTCCACCAGTGTTGAGATGGAGAGGAGGATTTGGCCTGAATCTACATGAAAAGATGTTAACTGTAGTTCCAAGTCCTGAGATTTCTTACCTCTGGTTAGGAGAGGCTACCATTGGCTGTCCAACTCTCTTCTTCGGTCTGGTTAGCTGAGGTGATGGGATTTCACCCTTGAGAGCAGGGACTGAAGGAAGTAGACTGGCCTATAAAAGGGTAAGTCAGCACACTGTAGCCACAATAGGTTTAAAGGGTCTTAAAACATCAATAATTTTATTGGTGGTAGAATTTTATTACACTGAACACTTTGTGAAATAAGTGGGTCCAGAAAGCTTTACAATATAGTTTTATTCCATGAAAGTTTTATTCTCATGGGGTTTGACCTATGCCTTAGCAGGTTGTTTCTTAATGACTTGAGGGCCCAACTATGAATATGCAAGGTTTTCTTCTGCCTCCACTGAAGTCTCAAAATCAATACAGGCCTCCACAATAGCAAGCTTTTGCTTCCTTATCAGAACCAATGCTAGGGGCTCTCAAACCTCAGCACTGTAAACATTCTAATGGCTTCCAATATTCCCATACCTTATATTCTCATGCACAAGAAGAAGAAAACCTGCGCTACAACTAGAATACTCTTTTGAGCTCACTTAAGTTCAATTTCATTTCCAGATTAGGTAAGTGAAGCCCAGAAAGGTGAAATGACTTGCCTACAGTCATAAAGCTTCAGGTAGCTGAAATAAAAATGAAATTTAGGTTTCTGATTCTTGTTCCACTGTATTCATGTTGCCTCCCCCCATATCCCTTGTATATTTTGAAAGTAATTGAATTCTTACCTGAACTAGGTTTTATCCAATGTTGAGGTTGGTAAAATAGTAGTAAAGTAATGCCAGGAAGAGCCAGGCAGAAGAAAAAGAGATTACAGTAGGCAAAATGGGTTGGGAGTAAGCTACTGGGATCCAAATAGAAAGAAAGGAGGGAAATGCTAATAAGAAGGAAAGGAGGACAGTATCCCAAAGAACTACTACCAACTGTACAACTGCTGTTTCTTCCCGACTCTCCTAAGAATTCCTCATAATTGCCTCCTTTCCCTTCATAGGTTTTAGTTCTTGACCTGAGATAAAATTTCTCATTCCGCTATCCTCAAGATAGAGAATATGAACTTAAGGACTCCTCTAGATAATTAAAATGTACTGACAACTCAGTACATTTTCAACTCAGTACCTTTTCATCTTACCGAATACTTAATATTATCCCTCAATAGTGTATATTTCATCAAGAGTGGTTTCATTCACATCATTAATTTTAGGCATTTTTTTTTGGTCATTAGTGGTTAAGTGGCAATAACAAGATATGTAGGAGATCTTTTATGCCCCCCTCCAAAGGTCAAGGGGTCCCTTGAGAATACTTGATGTGGTGATCAATCACTACAAAGCAACAGCTTCAACACCAATGACACTTCCAAATCGATTCAAAATAGATAATAAGAAATGAACTTTAAAGAAGTTTTCTCATATGTAAGATGATACAGAAGACCAAAGAACCAGGTTATATCTAACACAGAACAAACATGGTGTGTCTAATCTGATGCTGGCTTTAGGACCTGGGCAAGGAAAATTAAGAATTTCTACTGGCATGAGAATAGGAAAGTGCTGCTAGTATGCTTCTGTCCATAGTTACTACTTGTTTTCTGTGCATCCTCCTTTGCTCTGATATAAGTTTCAGTTTCTTGGCTAGGCACGATGGCTCACAACTGTAATCCTAGCACTCTCTGGGAAGCTGATGAGAGCAGATTGCCTGAACTCAGGAGACCAGACTGAATAAGAGCAGACACCATCTCTAAAAAAAATAGCTGGGCTTTGTGGTGGGCACCTGTAGTCCTAGATACTTGGGAGGCTGAGACAAGAGGATAGCTTGAGCCCAAGAGTTTAAGGTTGCTGTGAGCTATGATGCCATGGTACCCTACTGAGGGTGACAAAGTGAGACTGTCTCAAAAAAAAAAAAAAAGAAAGTTTCAGCCCAAACATTTTCTTGTTTTTCTTTTTATGTTGCCTATAGATAAGACCAGGAAATTCAGCTATACTAAAACACAAATAAATTGATGACTATACTTTTCAGTGGGATAACTTTTCCTTCTTTATTGCATCATATCATAGCCTATGGTTTAGCCAAAGCAACCCATCCCAGTGTTTCTATGTTTAGCTTTTTAAACATACTGCCTCTTCATACTTGGGGCTGTGGAATTAAGCCCAGAATAAGTAACATATTTATAAGCATTACTCAGCTGATTCAACCATACAACAGAATGACAGGAATCATCCTCCTCTTATGCCCCAACTCAAATAAAACTTAAAACACCTATAACCAAATAAACCCTTTAGATTAAAAAAAAACCCAAGAAGCACAAAAGGAACCTAAAGATGATTTGATTGTTCCTAAATCTGTCTCATGTCATCTGATTTAAATCCAACTATTCTTATTGTCAATCTCATGATCCATAAACAGCAAAATCGATCAGTGGCCTATCAGCTAAAGTTAGATAAGACACATTGCCAGGGCTTGACACTTTCTCACATGTAAAACAATATGGAAGACAAAAAAGTAACAAGAAATGTTTAACACAGAATCAACAGATAATTAGTCTTAAAAGTGCTTTTTCAAGGCAGTCTAAAATGGACTTTAAAATGTAAAATGATCCCATAATACCATAATGCCTGTTACAAATACCTTACTAATAATCTGGTTCATTATGACGTGGATAGGGTGGTACCTGCATGACCACTGAAAGGATCACACCCCACTTCTAAACACTGTTCATCTTTTTATTGAATATTCTGGTAAATATTTCACATTAACACAAGCTACATTAATTAGAGCCACTATATGACAAGAAATTTACTCAACTTTTTCCTTTTAAGTATGTAAACAATTATACATGTATTTACCACCCTAAAAGGTTGAAACATGTAATCAACTAATTCTTTCTGCATACAAGTAGCATTCAGTATGTTTAGCCAAAAGTACTAAGTTCATCTTTCAAAATGGCTAAACTAACCAGATAACATAATCAGGTGGACAGAAATCAGTTTGTTCTTATACAATGGACAATCAAATTTCCATTGCTAAAACCTCAGAGAAAATTTCTTAGTTAGGCACAATAAAAAAAAAAGTCCCCAGGGTTCTTCCAAAGTCATAGGTTTCTCAAACAAGGCTAAAGAATTAAGACCTTCTAACTTAGTTGACATATTTGAGATGCATGTTTCCAATATGAGGTGCCCACGTGCCAGGCCAAATCTGAAAAGGGGGAGGAAAAATTGGAATTTCTAATTAGGAATCTTTACACATTTACAAATAAATAAATAAATGCAATGGCAATTCACTGTTTCTGCCTACGAAGAATACATATACATGGCATCATCTTGATATTAAAAAATTTAATTCAGATTAAAATGGTTGCTTCATGACTTTTGATATTCAGGATTTGTACTACCCAAAGAATTAAAAGAACAACATGACAAATCTGAAAAATAAAAAAGCGTTAAGCCCATTTTACCTGCTGGGCATCAGTGCATTCAGTAGAATTTTGGATAACTTTTATCATAGGGTTCCAAGCAGGATCTGGGTTGTGAAGTCCATTAAACAGTGGGCCTCCTGGAACATCAGCAAGCTGAGGATGAGAGGGTATTATGGTGCCTCCAAACATGGAAATTGGCAGTCCCTGAAACAGCAGGAAAAAAAAAAGATTTAACCATAAATGATCCCATAATACCAGTTTAGACCTCTTTAATTTCCCTCAAAGAATTCCAGGGCTAGGCATGGTGGCTCACATGGGAGGACTATTTGAGGCCAGAAGTTTGAGACCAGTCTGTGCAATATAGGAAGACCCATCTCTAAAAAATTTAAAAATAAGCTGGGCATGGTTGTATACCTTGGTCTGCTGAGGCAGGAGGATTGCTTGATCTCAGGAGTTTGAGGATACAGAGCTGTAATGATGCCACTGTACTGTAGCCTGGGTAACAACACCAAGCCACTTTAGCCTACAGGCTACTATAGTATAGCATGGCACAGTGTTGAGAAACAAGTATTTATCTGCATCCACAACATTTTTCAACAAGAAGGAAGAAAAAAACTAAATCCAGTATCATTATCATCAGGAAATTTTCCATATTCCATATTTGATTAAAACATTTAGGCTCGGCGTCTGTAGCTCAAGAGGCTAGGGCGCCAGCCGCATACACCTGAGCTGGTAGGTTCAAGTCCAGCCTGGGCCCGCCAAATAACAATGATGGCTGCAACCAAAAAAAAATAGCCGGTGTTGTGGCGGGCGCCTGTAGTCCCAGCTACTTGGAAGGCTGAGGCAGGAGACTCGCTTGAGCCCAGGAGTTGGAGGTTGCTGTGAGCTGTGATGCCACAGCACTCTACCCAGGGCGACAGCTTGAGGCTCTGTCTCAAAAAAAAAAACCAAAAACATTTAATACCCTCAACTTTCCCATATTTTAGTTTCACTAATAAGCATGTACTAA
>CAUYQV010164978.1:0-10558 GCA_963574575.1 Galagoides demidoff | reverse complement strand
GAGCCCGGGAGTTGGAGGTTGCTATGAGCTGTGATGCCATGGCACTCTACCCAGGTGGATAGCTTGAGGCTCCGTCTCAAAAAAAAAAGAGTCCAGAACTCAGTGATGGAAGGAACAAGACAGGATGTCAGTTGGCTGTGCCCACGTAGAGTATGTATATTGACCCCTTGGGCCCTCCCTGCCCAGTTGGGGGGCCAGGCATTTACTTAATGGCAAAGACATGCACCAGTCTTCCACTAAATGTCGCTTGTGTACAGCTAACTCTTTGCTCTCTTTTCTGATTCCTAAAAGGCTTTCTGGTGGTATTTGATCTTGGCACCTGGATTTTTCCCACAGATAACTGCAAAATATTTCACCTTGGGAATTAATGAACTGACTTTGTGATTTGTATTTTTTCTCTTACAAGTTTAGATATTGTGATCCAACCTCCCCAAGTCTAATTAACTGTGAGACTTTGACAGGATAGGGCTTCTGTATTTGCAAGGTTGACGATGAAACTAGACCTTTTGGTAAATTAAGTTCAAGCCATCTTGGGAAGTCTTTTGGCAGCCAGCCAGCCACTTGGCCTATTCCAGCAGCACCCTTTCCCAGATAGCATCTCTATCCATCTTTCAGCAGAGACCAGCATGAGAAACAAGCAGTCTCGAATGTAGATACTCCTGTGAGGCTACCCAGCAGCACCTGTCTGTGAGAGGGAGTGAGGAATGATAGCAGTGAGCCCAGAAAGGATGTCAACCAGAGACACGAAGGCGGTAGTTGAGAACAGGGAGTCAGGTGCATCTGCATTTGAGCTCTGTTCAGACTTCTTAGCTGTGTGGTCTTGGGTAAGTTATATATAACCTTGCTATATATTTGTTTCCTCATCTATAAAGTAAGGATACTAATGATATCTACCTTATAGGGATAGAGAATTTAATGAGAAAGTACATGAAAAGTGCTTAGCACAATGCCACACATTATTACCATGACTGAGCAGTTGATGACCTTCCCGAAGACATTCAGGAGAGTCAAGGATGTGAAAAAGAGCAGACACCAGTGGATTGGACAAAAAAGATGTTTCAGTCACCTCCTCATCACCTTATTGATGAGGGAGGGATTCCCACCTGGCATTACGTGATGGCTGAACACACGACATCTGGCAGGGGGCAGGTGGGCGCCACAGCAATTTATTGGTGACCTGTACTCACAGCCTGGGTGAGGAGGATTCCACATGCCACCTAGGCCCCGTGGGTATGCTTAGGAGCAAGCCACCAGGCGGTGCTGTGTGAGACCCTTTGTATTATCAAGAGGGTGAGGCACCCCTGGTTCCTGACAGAGGATGTGACTGGCTTGTTTGAATAATTTGGGGGGCTGCCTGGGAACTGAAACCCACTTCTCAAGGATAAGCAGGAGTTGCACCTGGTCCCTTTAGTTTGAAGACTTGTTTGGCTAGGGGACCTTATGCGTGGGAACAGAGTGGGGAGGCAGCTTGTGGTTAGGACATGTGAGGCCCTCCCGATTTCACCAGATGTCAAGACAGCAGCACATAATATTGAGCTTTAATTTTAGACTTTACACTACAAAAGGTAATACTAGCCTTGAAGTGCTATTTAATACAGCTTTCAGGGATCTGGGTAGGAGGCTATGGGAAAAGAAGTAGGGTTGTCTGATTCTATGAGGGAAGACAGATGCCGTAGTGGCTAAAAGGAAATGTCATAGTAGCTCGTGAGGCAGATGTCACTGAATTCAGTGCTACATACATTCATTGACTGGCTGTGTCATTAAGGTCCCTCCAAGGCTTACTAGGTCAGTTGGCCACTTGGCCACTTCACTCCGGATCAGGAGCAGTTTGGCCTGGGACAATGGCCTTAGGGTCTAGTTGCTTTGGCAGCAGCCGGGGAAGCTGAGCTGGTCTTGGAAGAACAGGTTGCTGGACTGCATTCCACAGGAGTTTGGGTTGGTACCAGGAGGCCACAGAGCTATTTACCTAATACCTGGTTTTAGAATATTGTGTAAATTTATTCTCAGAGCTACTGTGGAGTTTGTTTTTCTGTCTGGAGCCACGGCAGGTACAAAAAGGAGAGATTTGAGGTTGACACGTGACTTTTTAGAAGTTGCTTAAAACATATTTGATAATAACTAGATGTGAAAAAATTATGATTTGAGAATAGGCAATGTCATATAGTACTTTGCTACTCAGAGATGGGTCGTGAACCAACAGCAATTACCTAGAACTTATTAAAAGTACAGAATCTCAGACCCCACTCCAGACCTTCTGAGATTCCCAGGTGATTCTTAGGCACAGTAAAGTTTGAAAGGCCACATGAAATGGCTCACATCTTTAATCCAGAACTTTGGGATGCAGAGGGGGAGGATTGCTAGAACCTGGGAGTTCAAGACCAGCTTGAGCAATATAGCAACATCCTTGTCTCTACAAAAAAAAATAGGATATTAAAATTTGAGAAGCTGTTCTATTCAATAAAAGGGTATGAGCTTTTGAGGGTCAGACAGACAAGATGAAAATTTCATTTCCTCTACTGATTTGCTATTTCTCCTTGAGCCTGTTAGTTAATCCCTCCACTATCAGGGGGTTTATTTGTAAATTGGGTTTAACTATCTTGCTGGGTGGTTAGTATTAAAGGAAGTAATATGTAAAAAGTACATCAAAACATAGTAAAGTATTTAAATATCTGAATGTATTAGTGGTTATTTGCTAAGTGATATCCTAGTATAATTTGGTAGACTATGAAAAAAAGAGCACAAGATATCATCAGGGCTCACTTTGTCATCAGGTATGGATTAGTAATTGAGAAAAATATGGTCTCCTGAGCCAATGGGGCAGTGAATGTGGTTGGCTTGCTGACAAGTTCCCCCAGTGTGTGACTGTAGGTGCTTATGTTAGTAATCAGAAATTCACAGCTATACCCCTTAATGGTTGAACTCTTGGAAGGAAGAATTAGCTGCAAAAGTAGTAGCTAAGTCTTAGCTTCCAATGAGGCCTGCGTGTTACAGAGGAACAAACCATGTCTTAGGATTGAGCCCTGGGCTCAGATTCTGCCCTTTATTAACTCTGTGGCCCTTAACAAGGCAGTTAATATCTCTAAGCCTTAGTCTTTCTCTGTAAAACATGGATAAGTGGGATTCTGAGCTGTAAATCCCAATACATAAGCAAAGTGTTCTTTTCTCAGTTCATCCTTTCTTGGTACCTACCCCAGAGCTACTAGACAGCCTCCCAAATCCCCAAAGGTGAATTTTATGCCTCATTCAGCCCCTTTAGAGTCTTCTGTGCTGGGGTTCTTCAGAGCTATTCTGGCTACCTAGATTTCCCAATGACCAGAAGGTATCTTAGGAAAGTGGACAGGCCATTTGACTATTGCTCCAAATGTCAGGAATTGAAACTGATATAGATGAGCATTTGGGGAGGAGTAATGATGATCATGATGATAACATTAGAAACAACAGTGATAATACATATGAAATCTGTCACATGTACTGTCAAAGATAATAATCTTCCTCCTTACACTGTACACTGCTGCCTTTCAGGGCTTCAGTATAAAAGACCGGACCAAATGACAGCTGCTTTTGAACTTGAGAAATTTGGGCCCACTAAAAGCTATAGTCACCCTTTTCTAACCTCACCGATCCTCCTTGCATTCTCAGAAATAATTGCTAGGGGTTCTCTTTTAACTTAGCTGATTCCTTAGATACCTTACATTTTAAATCATCTTTTTGTGTATAGCAAATCCTCCATGTCTTGTCTCTGAATGTGTGATCTTTGCTCTAATTGTATTGAGAGTGCCTATTATTCCACCTGACTGGGGTTGTTTGTGAGATACTACGCAGCCCTGGGGTTAAAGCAGACTAGGATCAGAGAGCAGCTCAGCCTCTCAGGACCTCAGTTTCCTCCCTTAAAAAGGAAGGAGATTGGACTCAGGTCATTTGGTCATGTGACAAGAGTACGTGATAGATAAAGCAATGAACTCCCGATCAGTAAAAGCAGTGAATAGGTCTCTCCAAGGTCCCTTTTAGCTCTCTGGTTCCAGCAGAGCTCAGGCATAAAGACAGAAGTCAAGATATTATTCAGAAGATAGGGATTATCAATAGCAACAATAAAACAATACTTTGAGCAGGTAAGGTTGCATCGAGTCAGGCCAAAAGAAAGCTGTCTTAGGTCATGGGGTAGGTGTGTCCAAAGGAGAGTACAGAATTGTTAAGGCAGCCAGAATCAAGGACCTTGATCAAGAATGAAATTGGTTTTTCTGTCTTTGATATTGAAATACAGGAATCTTCAGGCAGAAGTGTGTCCAGCTTTTGCTTCATGAACCTCCAGTTGACTATCAGTAGTCAATATATGTATGTATAGGAAGCCTGGGGCTAATCTCTTTCCCTTATTCATCCATCCCACCTGTCACTGGTAAAGCTCTGCTTTAATTGTGCTGTTCCTATTTCCGAAGTGCCTTTCTCAAACAGCAGGTTTCTCTGAGTTTCTCTGCTCATTGTCTGGCCTGGTGCTCCACACTTTTGCTTACAGGGGTGTTTTTGGAGACCCAGCGTAGCCAGCCCATGTTATTTATGATATGATGGCAACTGCTTGTTGGTGCCTTTCCAGTGCCAAGTGCAGTGCCAGTTGCCTGTGCGCATACATTACTTCCAGCAGAAACACCAAATGTGCCTTCTCAGGGACTGGGTTCATGATTCTCCCTCTCTAGGTCTTTACCTTTTCGTCCTGGTCTGTTAAAATTAAACCTAACTTGCTTTACCTCCTCTAGCCCTTTCCCTTTCTTGCTACTCACCAGGATCAGTCTTTTTTTCTCTCTCTCCTCTTCTTTTCCCTCTTCTTGTCTCTTGTGGATTGAGTCCTTTCAAGAGTTCTGTTTTTGATCATTCCAGTGTTGGGTCAGCTTTATTACCTGTGGACAAGGATCTTGTTTTATATTTAACTTGTCTCCCACACAGCACCTAGCAATGCGCTGAGTAAATGGTGGGCATTTGACCCATAAATAGTTGTCAGTCTGTTGTGTATTGCTGGGTGAAGACTTAGGAGGAAATAACGTACAATAAATCAGGGAATAGCAGGTCCAGTTCTCAGAGAAAACAACCCCTAACCCTTAGTGGCAGCAAAGGCCTTCGCATGATGCTTTGCTAGGGAATTTGCCAGCTGTTGCAGATTTTAGAACATTTGCTTTATTTAATTAAGCAGAGTACGTTGAAACTGTAAATCTTGAGTATTATTTTCTTCCCTGGTCACTAAAGGGATTTCACATTTCTTACCGACTGTGGCTTAGTTCTCACTTTTGCTTTTTCCAGTTTTTCTCCTGTGTCCAACTGTTGTTTCTTTGTAACTGAGAGAATCCTCAAACTTTCAAATCTTTTTTGGAGGTAGACAGAGTAAAAATTTAAATAAATAAATATTCTTTGTGCTCCTTTTAGAAAGCTGGCCTAGTTTCTGCTTTGTGTTGAATTCCCATTTGTGTTTTGGGTCATTATGCAGTACTTGGTTCAGCCAATTAAATTTCTTCTAAGTATCTTTATCCTGCATCAGTATAGTCTTTTCTTGAGGCTTTAATATTGTTCCTTTGAGGAACATCCATCTTTCTGGTGTTCTTCTGTTGCTTAAACGTTCCTCCCATGGGACCTTTGACAATTTTCTGAGCCTAGCAATTTCAGTAAGTGCTTAATAACATAATTTAGGCTCCCTCTCTACACGAGTCTACAGGACTTAGAGATTCCAGCACTCTACATTCCACTATAGTTTCTTTCCTCTGAAAAGCACACTTTTACCATGCTGTACATAGTATCTAGTGCTAGATTCTGTCTCCTCCATTTAACTGCCTTGCAAAGTGAATTATGCAGAAACCCAGAAAAATGGATGTTAGAGGCTTTTACGTTTCAGTTGTGAGAGTAGCTAAGTATAGTTTAGACTCTGTAGTATATTTCATGAGTTCCAAATCACTGGTATCTCCTTCATGATTATGTATATTTACTTAATAACAGATTTATGTACCTGAAAGTAGTCTACAAAGATTATATAGTTTAATTGTTTATTTACAGATATTTATGCTCTCTAGTCAGATGGCTGGTTTCAAAACTGTTTAAAGGGATGATTTCATAGCCTTTCTTCCTAAACAATAATAAGAGATAAGGCAAGTAGTGCTTACTACAAGCTACACACTGTTTTAAAGTGTAAACATACTACATATAATAAGCAACATATAGCTCCTTGTAAGACATCCAATCAGAGTATCTGTTTTTTAACAAGAAAAATTAGTGTTTCTTGATTGGGATGACTAATACGTTTGGCCTTATTCTTATCATCTTAATTTGTTTTCTGTTTATCACCCTTTTCTTGCCTGCCTTTCTCTCCTTTCCCACTCCATACTGGATTTGCTTTATTTTCTTTTATACTTCTTGTTTGTAAATATTTATTTAGCTTCTATTCTCTTATATCCTTACATGTTAACAAGGACCAAAGTTACTCGTGATTGTTGTTGTCCTCTTGACTGTTAGAACACCCTAACTCTAGACTCCTCTCATTTCCCTGTTGTTGATTTTAATTTCAGAGAGGCAGTGAATTACAGCATTTAAGAATATAGACCTTAGCACCAGCCTGCCTGATTTTGAACCCTACCCTATCATACATTAGCTGTGTGATCTTGGATAAGTTATGTAACTTCTATGTGCTATAAAATTTTCTTGTCATTAGGGTTGTTAAAAGAATTAAATGAGTTAATATATGCAAAGCCCTTAGAACAATGTCTGGCTCATAGTAAGCATTCAGAATGTGGTAGCTACCGTCATTGTCTTTATTCTACCTTGTTCTGAACCTTCCCATATCCATTTTTAAATAGTTGACACATTTTAAATATACCAACATAGTAATTTTTTGAGATATAATTAACATACATTATGATAATCTTAAGTGTTCTATTTGAAGAGTTTTGAGAACTATCTGCTTGTAACTACCTTCCCAAATAAGATACAGACTATTTCCCTTCTCTCAGAAAGTTCTCTTCCTACATCACCCCCACCACCTCTGCAACCACTATCTGGTTCCTATTACACTTTAGTTTTGCCTATAGTTTCCTGTAAATTGAATCATATAGTATACACTTTCTAACGTCTGGCTTCTTTGACATAACGTGATATTTTTAAGATTCCCCTGGGTTAGTTGCACGTGTAGTGGTTCATTCCTTATGAGAAATCACCAAACAGTTCCTCCAGTAGTTGTACCATTTTACACTTCAACAACCATGTAGGAGAGGGGTAGGCACTCAGCAGTCTCGCCAGCCTTTGGGGTTTCTCAGTCTCCCTGACTGTAATGATTTTAGGGGCTATGATGTTTGGCAATTTCTTTGCTTGCTGCTTTCGTTTTTTTGTTTTTGTTTTTGTTTTTACATACTATCCCATTTTTCTGGTTCCATTTTCTTCTTACAGTAATTCTTTGAGTGATAGTGTAACACTTCTCAAGTGATAGTTTATCATCCTAAAGATAATTAGCTCATTGATATTTCCCTTAGTGTTTGAAAACTCTTAACTCCATTTTCTTCTGACATCTTTTGTTACTAATGACAAATGTGTATCAGTCTAATTGTCGTTTTCTTAGAAGTAGTATCTTTTTCTTTGGTTTACTTAATTTTTTTTTTCTGTGTTGACATCTTGAAGTTTTTCTTCATAAGACTTGTGTCTATCTTTAATTCTGGAAAATTCTTAGAAATTATGTTTTCAAATCGCCTCCCCCACACATTCTCCTTTGTCTCCATCTGGCACGCCTATTAGATTTATGTTCAACTTTCTCATTCCATCTTACATGCTCCTAAACTTTCTTCTAATATTTTCTGTCTTTTTGACTCTCTACTACCATATGAGCAATTTTCTCAGACTTCTCATCCTAATAGCTGACTCTCTTTAGCTAAGTCAATCGATTTAATTTATCAATGGAGCAATTTCAGTGACTTAATTTTTCAGTCCTGGAGGTTCTTTTGGTCCTCCTTTATCACATCTGCCCTTCTGTTTTTCATGCTGTCATGTTCTTTCATTGTGGCATCCTTTCATTTTGCTTGTTTATTAAAATGAAAGACAATTCAGTTCTAGCGTTGTTACAGTATTTTATAATTTTTATAGTTTTCAATTCTTTAAGATGCTGTTTCTTCTGTTTTCCTGTATCTAATGACTTTCCGTCATAGTGAAGTTACTTGATCATTTTCTTTTCTTTCTTTTTTTTTTTTTTTTTTTGAGACAGAGCCTCAAGCTGTCCCCTTGGGTAGAGTGCTATGGCATCACAGCTCACAGCAACCTCCAACTCCTGGGCTCAAGTGAGTCTCCTGCCTCAGCCTCCCAAGTAGCTAGGACTATAGGCGCCCACCATAACACCCGGCTATTTTTTGGTTGCAGCAGTCATTGTTGTTTGGTGGACCCAGGCTGGATTCAAACCCGCCACCTTAGGTGTATGTGGCTGGCGTCTTAGCTGCTTGAGCCATAGGCACCAAGCCCACATTTGCAGTCTTTATGTGAGCCTTAATGCTTCCTCCTCCAAGCTCAGAGCCTGTACAGGAGTTTGAAACCCCTATGGGCCACCATGGTCTCCACTCCCACTGACTAGTCTAGCTTTGATTTTGATGTCTCTTTCATTTAAGGTGTCTGGGGATTCCCCCCTCACCAAAGACTATGTGTTTTAAAAGCATTTTTGTTATGTTTTATCCACATTTCTGTATGTTTGTAATGGAAGAAAAGACCCATTTACATCAGCTCAGTGTGCCCTTTTGCAAAATGTCTGTTCTTTAATTCCCAATAATCTCACTAAATTTTCAACTTTCAACATTGCTAACTTACATTCATTATGTTGCCTTTGACCCCCTTGATTGTTTTGGCCTTAATAATCCCCATTCTTCTTCAAGCATATAACCATCTTTTAGTATCTGTATTTTGGTAAGCCACATAATTTGGTTTGATTTTTTTTTTTTAAATCTTGACCAATTGCTCATTCTTCTAAAGTTGTTCTGTTATTTTCTAATTTAGTTGTTAACAAAAGCATTCAGTAGCTCTGACCACAAAGTCCTGTAGTTAATTCTCTAAATATCTTCCTCTGCATCTTGGTGGATCTATTTTCAGTCTGCATCTTCAGGATTTATTTTCAGTCTTAGGGGAGGGTATGGATACCTCCCCTAAGAAATGACCACAGAACACCTTTTAAGTTTCAGTTTGTCTTGAAAATACAATCCCAGTCACTTGTTTGTTGTTAAAGGATGTTTAAAAAGAGCTGGTGTATGTCCAGTAAGTCTTTTGATTTATTGTAATCCCTAGGCTTATGTATTACCTTGTGGGGAAAAAAAAATTCCTTTATGTTGATATAATTTGTCCTTTAGAAAAACCTCATCAGTGCCTGTTTATGCGTTCTGTCGTTTACAAGTTCAATTCTTGTTCTGATTTTTTTCTCAACTATTAAAATGTTAATTTAAAATTTTTTACTTATCCCTTTTTTCTAAAGATAACTCTTTTACTTGCTCTTTTAAATCTTATGGAATTTTTTCCTCTTTCTATAAATAGCAAGGGATACAAATTCTAGTCCTGTTCCTGCTGCTACTACTGTTACAGCAAGTCGTGTAGCTGCTAGACTACATCTTCATCTGCTTAAAAAGACATTTGCGTGTTTATAATATAGATATTTAAACAGTATGGCTACATGGTCTCAAAGATCCTCTTTGAGCAGGCTCAAAAAAATTCTGTGACTGTGTGAATGATCAGCAATGTTAGGTGCCATGGCATAGATAGGATTTGGGGTAGTTACAACTCAACAATTCATATTCATTTTAGAAACTTTTTATTTTAACTAGTAAACATTCTTTTTAAGAGCAGTTTTAGGTACAGGCAGAATCAAACAGAAAGTGCAGAGGGTTTCCATGTTCCTCCCACCCACACCCCGTCTCCTTTCCTTACCACCCACGTCTGGTACTACAGTGATAATATTTCTTACACTAAATGAGCCTGTGTTGACATACCATCATTACTCAAAGTTCATAGTTTACATTAGGGTCCATTCCTGCTGTTGTGCATTTTATAGGTTTTGACAAATGTATAAAGAAATACATCCACCATCACAGATGGATTCATGCAGAAGAACCTCACTGCACTAAAAATCCTCTGTATTTATCCCTTCTTCTTCTTGAATCAATCGCTGATCTTTTACTGTCTGCATAATTTATATGTTTTCTAAAATTCATATTGTTGGAACCATACAGTATGTAGCTCTTTCAGACTGGCTTCCTTGACTTAGTCATATGCATTTAAATTCCCTCATGTCTTTTCATGGATTGGTAGCTCATTGTCTTTTTAGCACTGGATAATATTCAGTTGTCTGGGTGTACCACAGTTTATCCATTAAACCTACTTTTTGGTTGCTTCCAAATTAGGGCAGTTATGAATAAAGCTACTATAGCCATCATGTGGAATCTTTGTGTGTACGGAAGTCTTCAACTCCTTTGGTAAATACCAAAGACTGTGATTGCGGGATCATGTAGCAAAAGTGTGTTTTAGTTTTGTAAGAAACTTCCAAACTGTCTTTGAAAGTGGCTGTACTAATGGC
>CAUYQV010164976.1:0-16888 GCA_963574575.1 Galagoides demidoff | reverse complement strand
GAAAAGGTCATTATCTACTTTCAGTAGAGTAAACATTTTATCTTTAAAATGACATTGCAGGCTCTGCACCTGTGCCTCAATCGGCTAAGGCGCCAGCCACGCATACCTAAGGTGGTGGGTTCGAATCCCCAGCCCGGGCCCGCCAAGACAACAATGATGGCTGCAACCAAAAAATAGCCGGACGTTGTGGTGGACGCCTGTGGTCCCAGCTACTTGGGAGGCGGAGGCAGGAGACTGGCTTGAGCCCAGGAGTTGGAGGTTGCTATGAGCTGTGATGCCATGGCACTCTACCCAGGGGGATAGCTTGAGGCTCAGTCTCAAAAAAAAAAACAAAACAAAAAATGTGTATATTAATTACATGAGAGATACATCTTCCAGGAAGGGACATTTTTCTCACAATGAGCAGATAGAGTCATTGGAAGCCTTTTTAAAAGTGGCTGAGTAACTATCAATTTTCATTTGCTTACTAAAGTGAAGGCCGTGGGGCAGCTCAAAGGCAATGATTTCCATTGTGCTCTGAACGCACGTTTGTCAAACCTCACAGAGAGCCATGTGGATGACACCGAATGGTGCTGAAGAGGACAGCTTTTCAGACCATACATCAAAGTGACAACAATGAAAATCAATCCAAGACAAAGCAATTTTGCCCTAAAGAGACTGATGGAATAATAGCCTCCTCATCCCTCTCCCCTGCTCTCACCCTCAGTTCCAAGAGTTTACAGCAGGAAGTTTAAAATATTGATAACACCCAGTGCTGGGAAGTGTATAAAAACATGTATTCTCAGAGACAGCTGTGAGAGGTGTGAATCGGTGCATTTTTGGAGGACAGTGTACGTATGCCAGCAATTCTACTGTAGAATATTTGTATAAATATTACAATTTTTGTCATACAAATATTCAAGTATTGTTATGAAAATATATCGGAATATATTGATAATTTATTTTTAAATCTGGGTTACACCGAGGATCTATGATATGTTTCTATTTTTAGTAATTAATAATCCACACAAGTTTATGTATGAGCATTAACACAACACCATGTTGGTGTCGTCCTAAGTGCTTAGTGTCACTGGGCACTTATCTCTGGTTGGTGAGACTAGAATAGAATAGCTTCTTTATTACTTTTCTGTGTTTTCAAATTTTTTTTTAGAATAACTATCATGGCATTAATAAGCAGAAGATCTATGATACCATTAACGATCTAATCCAGCCTTGCTCCTTCTGTGAGTGTCACCAGCGCCTTGCAGGGTATGTCACTGGGACCCTGATGTCCAGCCAGTGTCCTCTGTCTGAATGAACAGGACATCCTCACAACAAACTTAACAGAAAGAGGGTATTTGAAATTAGAACTGCTGAGAAAGGGATGTTTAGTTTATTTGCACATAAGTGCTGGCTAATATCATCTTTTTTTAAATTACCATCCCCACAGTCCCTGAAAAGCCTGACTTTCTTGATGTGGAATGTCCAGGCCATACGTGTAGGCCTCCCAGCCTGCTACAGCAAGCCAGGATTGTCACTTCCTTGACCTTCAAACTGGGCAGTGCCACCATGATGTAATATTTTCTCTGTTTTGTAGATGTTACTCTAGACCAGTGATTTTCAACTGCAGCATGCTGGTGTGCCATGACAGGATCTTAGGTGTGCCATGAAAAAAAAATTTTTTTGAGACAAAGTCTCACTTTGTCACCTCGGTAGAGTGCCATGGTGTCACAGCTCACAGCAACCTCAAACTCTTAGACTCCAGTGATCCTCTTGCCTCAGCCTCCTGAGTAGCTGGAACTACAAGCACCCACCACACGGGCCAGGCTATTTTTAGAGATGGGGTCCTCTTGCTCAGGCTGGTCTCAAACTCCAGCTCGGGGAATTTACCCACCTCAGCCTCCCAGAGAGGAAGGATTATAGGTGTGAGCCACCAGGACCAGCCTCTAAGAAAAATTTTTAAAGGTCATTAATTAAATTATTTTCAAAAGAAGTTCAAAGGACAGTAAGTATATTCTTTCTTTTGCTCTTTTTTTTTTTTTTTTTGATCAATGTAATTTAAGTTTCCTGTAGAAGTTCATCTGTAGGTTCAAGTGAGCTGTGAGGTAAAAATGGTTGAGACACACTAGTACAGACTGCAGACTCTTCAAGCCAGGCTGGCTTTTTTCTTTCTGGACCCTTCAGAGATTAGACTGCAGCTGGTTAATCAGAATCCTACCTCCTTCATTGGTGGCACGGTCAGACGGAAAGCAGAGCACTCCGGGTAATTTGCATCTAAGACATTTTAAAAAATACTTTGTGGGTTCTATTAAACAGTGGCCTCACAAAGCATGTGTGTACTATAGGTTTTTGGAAATCTTCACCAAAAGATAATGGAATATTCATCAACTTATACTTCAGTGTAACCAAAAGGGGGATTAGGAATTTGCTGTGAATGTTGATGTCATGATGTAGAAATCTAACAGACTGTGTCTAAATCAAACTCAGGAACATAAGGAACAAAACAGAAATGCCCCCTCCGGAGCAGTTAAATTCCGCAATTTTGGTAAATGTTGGCTTGTGTACAAAGTCAGGTTTCCTCTGGGAGGAGGGGGAGGACTGGCATCTGACAGCTTCTGTCTGGTAGGAGACAGAATTACGCAGTCTAAGGTGGGGTTTCCTATGAATTAATGCATGATGCCGCGGACGATTTGTAGGATGAGAACCAGCTAGTGCAAAGTCCTAGGAAGGATGAAGCCCTCAGGAGCCAGTGCCCACCTGCTCCCCTCGCCGTCCCACCGAGTGACGCTTATGTGACATTCTTCAGCCAGCAAAGCCCCAGAGAACCTTGATGAGGAAGAGTCAGAATCAGCCTGTGGGCCCCGGGTGTGGATGGGACAAGCCTCGCAATCCCACAGTGACTTGGCTGGGATGCAGCGTGAGGCTTTTCCAGGGATCTAAACCTAAGAAAAGGACCCAGACCTGGCAAGACCGCACGCCACTAGAAGGTTCCGGCTTACCACCCTTTCCTGCCCTCTCTTGGACAGATGCTGACTTTGACGAGAAGAGAAGAATCGGGCAGGGCAGTGCTTCTCAAATTCCAGTGTGCACACCTGAGGGTCTTCTGATGCTGCTGGACTTGGGACTGGGCAGCAAACAGCAGGAGCTCCATGGACCATGCTATTGTGGATAGAGTCTTAGGGCCCCCCTGAACTCCTGTGCCTCCTCAGAGTCACAGTCTAAATCAGGGGAAGGTGGCGGCTGAGAAGGTGCAAACAGTCGCCGAGGTGGAGGAGGCTCCTGGCCCCACAGGGCTCTGCTGTTTGTGAGTGCCCGGCATGTGCTTGGGCCACGTTTGGTGCAAGTGACACTCAGGAGGAGGCAGAGCTCAGGACCAGACTCTGATGGGGGAGCTCAGCTTCATACCTTCTGGCACAACATTACAACCTACAGACGGCGCTTTGGGGCTTTGCTGGGGGGGCAGGGAAGGGGGGTAAAGGCGGGTGCTCTTTGCTCTTCTGGCTTCCCAGTTCCGACTCTCCAGAAGACGACGTATCCCTTCCACCCCCCACCTCCCTGCAGAAGGACAGGGCAGGCTCCAGAACATTGCATCACCCGCTGGCTTCTGGGCTCAGACGGTGGTGGCCTCTGATCTGCATATTTGACTATCACCGCCCGTGGGCTGTTCACGGCCCTGCTGTACCTTTCACAGATTGGGAAATGGTGACCCTTTGGTGGGGATAGAGGAGAGGGACAAGCCATGGCATGATTTGGCCCCTGGAATGGAGCTACACTAAAGGTCCAGCTGGTCCCTCAGTGGGTACGGGTGGGTACTAGTGGGTACTGGTGGGTATTGGTGGGTACTGGTGGATACTAGTGGGTACTAGTGAGTACTGGTGGGTACTGGTTAGGATTGGTGGGTATTGGTGGCATTAGTGGGTACTGGTGGGTACTAGTAGAGACTGGCAGGTACTGGGTAAGACACAACCTGCATATCATAGCTGCCACTGCCCAGATCAAGACCACCAGCTTGCTAGATTCACTGAAGCTGGGACTCCTGCCTGAAGCTGCTCTTTCAGAGCTCTGCCTGCTCACCAGCAAGGCTGCAGGAAGCCTTGAGAAGAACCTGGAGGGAGGCCGAGACTCCTGGCTCTTCACGACAGCCAGTGCGGGCCGATGCCCTGCAGCCTCACACTTGACTGGGACATCTCTTCTGCATCCCTGGCTAGGAATCTGCTCCATGGGCCCCACAGGCCCAGAGCCGCCTAACTAGTGCCCCTGCCTGTGAACATGAAAATTGTCAAAAATAGACCTGACTCCTGGCCAGGCCTCCTCAGGATGGCTGTGCAGTCTGACCTTAATAATCCAGATAAGCCTAAAGCCTAAAATAGCTCAGTGCTTAGCATAACGCAATTTGGTCCTTTCTCTTTCCTTAAGTTGAATTCTTAGTTACTAAATTTCAGGCTTTGGCTATTTATACATGTATACAAATTTTCAAAGCCACAACTCCACAGATTTTGAAGAAAAGTACTTATAATTTTAATCGTAAGGTAACTTGCCACTAATAGCTGATTTCCACTCTGATCCAGGGGTTGTTAAAAGAGTGGATTGGGTTTTCGTTCATGATTTTGTTGCTGATTCCCGGTTTTGTTTGCTTGGCTGGAGGACGAGGCTTCTGCAGCTTCTCTGAGGTGTGGTACCTACTTCATAGCTGTGTATGTTCTGGGCATGGAAGAAAATAACACGCATTCTCTGTCAGAAATACAAATATTTTAAAATATGTGTGTTTTTAAATATTTGAAAAGCACTCTGCCGATGCTATTTTTGATTCATTGAATCTTTACTGGATTAAATTACCTTTATACTTCTAGAGGGTTTTGTTTTATATATTTCTGATGCTGTGTGCCTGGTAAATAAATAAAGACATAAGCTTTTCTTTGGACTACGACTTTTACTATGCGTCTGTTGTAAATTTTGCTTTGTCTGAGATAATGGTTTTGTCAGCCCCCCTCACCTGGTTCATTTGCACACGCGTTTATAATTCTGAGCATCCTTTCCTTGTCAACATTTGCCTTCATTTTATTTCAGATGTGTTTCTTACAGACAGTATATATGGATTTTGTTTTGTTGGAGTAGGTTTTTGTGATGTCGTTGTGTTTTGTTTCTGAGACAGAGTATTTCCCTGTCACCCAGGCTGGAGTGCCGTGGTATTGTCAGAGCTCACTGTGGTCTCTACTCCTGGGCACTCCTGCCTCAGCCTCCTAAGTAGCTGGGATTACAGGGACCCACCACACCCAGCTAATCTTTCGCTTTTTTGTCTCTTGCTCAGTCTGGGCCCCAACTCGTGGCCTCCAATAACCCTCCTACCTTCACTTCCCACAGTGTGAGGATTACAGGCACCCCACCCTTATCTGTATTTTCTTTAAAACTCAAAGTGATAGATAGACCTCATTGCATGAAGAAAAATTTGAAAAAGACACCTGCACTCAAATGTTTATTGCGGCAAAATTCACAGTTGCAAAGCTGTGGAATCAACCCGAGTGGCCATGAATCTGTGAGTGGCTTAATGAAATGTGGGATGTGTATGCCATGGAGGGCCACTCGGGCATAAAGACAGAATGAACTGGAGACTCTTCTTTAAGCAAAGTATTGCAAGAAGAAAAAAACAAACACCCCATGTCCTCACTAGTCAGTTGGAACTAATCAGTCACCACCCCGTACAGATACAATAGGAAAACTCAATAGAAACCAAGCAGGGGACGGGGAGGAGGGACTGGTAAATTCACACCGGATGGGTACAATGAACTTCATCTTGTTGAACATAATAACTTTGACTCAAACTGCCTAAGAGCAATTCATGGAAGCAAACTGTTTTTACCCCCATTATATTTTGAATTTTAAAAACAAAGGAAAGAAAAATTTGGTTCTTTGAATTTATTACAAAGTGTAATTTTTTTTATCTCATGTTATTTAGTATTTACTATTTAATACTTTTTCCTGTTTTTGCCATTCCTTATACTCTTCCTAATTACATTAAGCTTTTTGCAAATCCTGTTAAGTTTCCCTATTTCCTCACCCTTTTAAATGACTGGTATTTTAAGATTCCTCAGGGCCCTAAATATAACTTTATTATTCTAAGAATTATGTTTCAATGTATGTGTCTCTATTAACACATAAAAATTAAGAAGCAGCTGTAACCACCCAGGTGTTTTATCTTCCCGTCCCCCCTTGAAGAGGCGACATGTCCAGTCACCTGATTCTCCACCCTGTGCAAACTGCCCCCCTCTCCAGCACTTGGGGTTTGCATTTTTACTGTTTTATATCCTAGCTAACTTTTCTCAGACAGTATTTTCTTCTGTTTAGAAATAAGCACGAAGGCCTCTTTGCCTACCTCCCCTGCCAGTGGAGGCCCATTCGCTGTCTATGGCGGATGCATCCTGCTTTGGGAACTTTCTTACCCTGCAAACTTATCTTTCTCTTCCTCAATAAACTTGTTTCATGCTTGCCTTTAAAAAAGAAAAGTAAGTACTTAAAATTTAAATATATTCCAGCCGTATCATTGTATCCATGGATTTAATCTCTGTGTTTTAAAATCCAGGTCATCTCAGGATTCAACATCATGGACTCATCACTAGAATTCATTCAATAAACAACTTAAAGGCAGAACATCATATTGATGCTTTGTGCTTTTGTTTTTTGTAATAGCCTTTCATTGTTGTAATCTAGGTAGTGAGATAAACAAGATTTTATCCGCCAAGGCTCCCCATGATCACTCTTTCCAACTGGAAAACACAGCGGTCATTTTACTCAAAACTTTACTATAGAAAATTCAGATATTCTTTTCTGCTACAGGAACCTCCAACTCACATGGCGACGTTCAAATCCTGTTTGCAAATTCAGCAAGCTAGCAGAATGGGATTCTGAGAGATCCAGGCTGTGGGTGTGTCCGAGGTTTCCATGGGAATTGAGGCTAAATACCTCACAAACAATGTAACTTCCAGTAATTCACATTTTCTTTATTAAATATAAAATTGTAAAATCTTTAAGAAATGGCTGAATCACTATTTCTCGACTATTTCCTGCTTCTTAAAGCAAGAACGATGAAATTGCTTGAGGGGAAGCAGCCAGAAATTTGCATCCATCACGTTCAATATCCTTTATCTGCCCAAATACAGAGGAAAGAGTGTGGGCAAATATGGATGAAAATGGAAGGCTGTGTATGAAGTTGAAGAACTTCCCGGGATGTAGCAAATGTAAAAAATGAAGATTGATGTAGCTCGTGACTCCCGTCCTACACAGACTAAAGGATCAGGCGGATCCCCGAACATTTCTCTCTCTGCTCCCTACTGTCTTAGATTTCCACAGAGAGACATTCTAGGAGAAATAAAAAGATACATGAATTCTAGTGATGCTGAAGTTATGGGCAAATGAATCCCCTTCACTAATGGTAAAGTCGTGAACTGGTACAAACGTTCTGGAGGACAGGTGAGGGTGTGCACTTGGTTTTGAAAAGTGCATATGCTTTTTAAAACCTAATTTTGTTAAAAATTTAATTTCTTTAAAATTTAATCTTAAGGAAGCACTTCGATAAATGCAAAGATATACATGGAGTAGGTTCATGAATCGCTCTTAATTCAAAAAAGGAAGAAATTCTGTACACATCTATTAGGAGAAGTCTGGTTAGATAACTGATCACACATCCATACATCCAGTCATGCAAACGGCCACTTAGATCTCTGGTGTGTTGACATTGAATAATGTTCATAATCGTTTTGTAATAATACGATCTAAAACTTTATTGATAATGTTTATTTGCAGTAGTATGAGAGTTATATAACAGAAACAATTTAACTCTTTCCAGTAACAGGGAATGGGGGAGGATGCACACAAATGGAAATCAAGTATTTTTGACATTTTGAGCATAATCTCTCATTTCTGTTTTTCTAGCTACCCATATTGACTCAACACATGCTCATATAAGAGGTCCTATTCAATAGAAAGCTTCCTTGCTTTCCAACACGTTATCTGCATTCGTTATGATTCATTCATATGGAAATTATTCATTTATATTCCTTTCTACTAAGCCAACATTCATGATGTAAGAGCAAGTTTTATGTCAGAGTTTATTAGTAAATTAAAGTATTAGTGACAAATATACGTTCTCAATCTTTACAAGGGTGGTGATGAAGAAGATGTCAGTGTTAGATGGATAAATGCTTCCCCAGCTGCAGGTTAGAGAGAGAGAGTTAGGCTTGTAATGAATGATAAATCTGCCACATCTCTGCACAAAAAGAAAAAAAAAACTTCTCTCACATGTGTGCTCTCAGCCTACGTTCGCAATGGCAGTTTTGAAGTTTGTTAATTTATGAATATGTGGGAAGGAAAAAAAATTATTTCCCTTTACTTATCTTAGATGTGTTAGCTGGGACCCTGTAAAGTACACGGACAGAAGACAGATTAGAAAAAGTAAAACAGAAGTTTGTTCACAGACACACCTCACATAGCAATGGGAGCATTCAGTAAGGAATATTCAAACGAGTGGTTACAAGTTGGGGTTATCTGGCAATCTTTTTTTTTAATTTTTGAGACAAAGTCTCTCTTTGTCACCCTCAGTAGAGTGCTGTGGGGGTCACAGCTCAAAGCAACCTCCAGCTCTTGGGCTTAGGCAATTCTCCTGTCTCAGCCTCCCAAGTAGCTGGGACTACAGGCGCCTGCCACAACCCCCCGGTAATTTTTGTTGCCGTTGTCATTATTGTTTAGCAGGCCCGGGCGGGGCTCGAACCTGCCAGCCTAGGTGTATGTGGCTGGCACCCTACCCACTGAGCTATGAGCACCGCCTATCTGGCAATCTTAACCAAAGACCATAAATTTGTAGAGAAATGACAAGACAAAGGGGAGGAAATGTGAGATCTTAAGGGTGCAAATGTGGGAAGATAAATATATGGGAAAAAGAAGGGCTAGTCAGTAAAATTTGCTATGTAGCCCGCCTGGTGCCATCTCCAGGATGGCAGAACCCTCAGCTGCCTCCAGTGATGATGAATCGTCCCGCCTGTCCTAACAGAGAGGGGAAGACAGGGTTTCTGTCCTCACTTTTTAAAAACTGCCTTCAACTCCAAATAATCCTTATCACAGAGCGGCATATTTGAGAGCAATATCCTCTGGAATAGAAGGTCCACCTCTCCCTTTCTACTTTATAACAGAAAGTCTCCCCCTCCCTGAGGGTCACGGCTTCCTCCTGAGCCTACAGCCCCCTCCTCTGCCCAGGAGGTGTGGAGAAGCTGCTTCAAGGAACTGAGGCGTGGTGGTGGCCAAGCTTGGGGTAGTGAGGTTTCCGCCCTTCATCCTGTTCCCCAAAGCAGACATTCAGTAAATGACAAAGCTGTGCTGTGTTACAAATCCCTGGGGATTGTGAAGGACAGAATTATTCAAACGCATTATTTTAGCAAAAGAAGTGATAACCAGAATTTCGCTCTTCAGTAGGTCCTTGGTCTCGGGGATTTGAAGAATGAACCCACGGACCACAGATCAATGGTAAAATAGGACTTTTATTAGAAGTTAGACAGGGTTATAGAAGAAGCAAAAAGCACCAGAGCTTCTGGAAGGGGGAAAGAACTGAAGAACTCTCTCCAGAGTCTCCAGGTGGGCTCTTTTATCTAGGGGTATTAGGTCTAGAGCATTACACAGGGCTGGCAGTTGGTAGGTGGAAATGGGTGCATTAATAAATGAATGAATGTACTTATCATGTCCTTGACAGTCTTTGTCCCTGAGAAGGGATTAGAGTGTGTGCTGTACCCAAGGTGGAACCACTCAAAAAACCATCACAGGCTGCTATGTTCATGATCTTATCAGAGCCAGAGGTTATGTCCCGAAAAAGGCAGTCTGCTTGTGCCTGAAAATGGGGGTCTGAGCTCTGAGTTCACCTGGGCCTAGAGAATGGGGGGCTCCCTGTCTAGGCCTGAGCGGTGGAATCCTGGATCAGAGGAAGTAGATTTGAGGGGGAATTCCTTGTCACTAGAGACTAGAAATATTTGTTTCCTTCAGAGGCTAGACATCTACCCCTGCTAAACATCAACAGACCTTCTGATAATGCTATTCCAGATTATTTTTTTAATATAGTCAGTGTGAAACATATGCTCAATCACAATGAAGGTTTAAAAATTTAGAATTTGGGAAATTTTGACCCAATAAAAACAAAGGAAACAAAGTGACTGCTATCCATTCACTTTAAGTTTAAAAAGTTTATTTGATCTTCTCAAGCACCACTTTTTTTTAACCAAAGTTGATATTATGTTATTATTTTCTTTAGAAAACTCCTACCCCGTCTATAATGTCTTGGGTTCCTCGCCTCTCCGAGAGCACCCCAGCATCCCTCTCCCGTCATTTCAGCAAGGATGGACACGGTGGGCCACGGAGAAAGTAGGGAGCTGAGTCTCTATTGTAAAATAAAGACATTACTGAGACTGGGTTAAAACAAATACATTTTTAAGCTCCACTGTTGTGGTTCTGTTTGTCTCATCTCTTTGTGGATCCTGTCAGCCAGTGGTTTCACACCTGCCACTCAGAGCTGAAGAGCTTTTTCCTTGCCAGTTCAGGTGGGGACGATAATACATCATCTGTCTTTGAAGTGGAACAAACTTCCCTTGGTAGCCAGCCGATCCGAAATGAAAAAGCATATATTACAGCCGACTGTGGTGCTTGTCAATAAAGATGTTTTCACCACAATGATTCCTTCAAAACAAAATGAACAGCTGCAGTATTTGCCTATCCAAATGACAAATACCTTCCCAATAAATCCTGTCTCTACAACATAAGGAACCTCTATTTTACATCTTGAATGATTGGACATTGAATGCCATTCTAATTACAATGAAACCTCTTACTTTCATAATTATTAATTCCACTTGTATTTTTTTCCCTGAACTTTACCCCTTTCAGAAATTTTAAGGGTTATAATGATAAACATAATGCTTAAAAATTATGTTGCTGGTGTCTCTCCATGCCCCAGTTTAACCGTCTTACAAATCCATATGATAACACCCAGTTCACAGGGACTGTGAGACTGAAATGACTGATATCTCTGCAACATGCTTACAACAGAGCAAGGCAAAAGGAACGCCACCTAAATTTTTTAACACAATTTTACGGTAAGATCTGTGTTACTTTAATTAATTGGCGAGTATTCAGATTTCTGTACATTGGGGAGGGAGAGGATGATGACACCCCCCACCCCCATCATAAGGGTCATGGCTGGAATTCCTACAGTCCAAAGACAGGAGAAATAAGAGACAAGGACAACCCATCTGTTTAATCATGTTTGGGAGACATGGGAGCCTTCGGAATGGAAGTCCCCAAACCAGGGAAAACCGCCCACTTTTCTGCTTAGACTCAATGAAAAGTGGACGCCGTGTGGACATGTGATTGGACGAGGAGGGGATGATCTGACAGCCACGGACGGAGTGCGGAACCCAGCGGGGCCTGTCTGCTCTGAGTCTCTCGGTGTCTCTGGGCTCCTCTCCCACCTCCCAGGGACAGGGCAAGGCCCCTGCTCAAATGAGGGTCTGAGTAAGGGCAGGGCAGGGAATTTGTGACCAGCTCCTCTGAGTTCCCTCATTGCCTAGGTCACTTGGTGCCCAGTGCTGACTTTTGAGACACAGTGCAAACTCCATGCCTCCAGCTCACAGACAATGTTCTCTATAACAACATGCTGAAGTTGAAAAAAACAAGCAACAAAAACTCAAAGAAACATCCTCGGTGCAGGTCCAGCTTACATTGAAGAAGGAGCTGTAATGATTTGTCACTAGAGGAGGGCGCCTGGTGACAGCAAATTCCTGAATGTTCGCCCTGCTTGTCTCCGGCCTCGGTCGTCCCGACATTGAAACAGGTGTAGTAGATTTGCTTCCCTTATTACTGACACCGTCTTTAAAATTCACCAGACATTCTAGAAAAACGACTATAAATTATTTTTAACACACAGCTGTTATGCTAAGTGCTACATGGGCAAGGATATTTCAGTATCAGAGACTTTTGTCCAATGAGCAGATATTTTCAAGCCAAAATTGATTATCAATGATCTAATCGAGAATTATTTTTCTAATAATGAGCGATTAAGGTCCGATCTGTTACACCCACTTTCCCCGAGCATCTCCGCTGTGTTTTCCTGTTGCCTGTGTGAAGTGTTAACAGAGAAGCTCCGGACTCCCGCCGGTCAAGGAGAGCCTGCTGGGTCACACGTGAGATCCTGGAGTTCTCATTCCTGTCCAGTCAGGGAATCTGCTCTCAGGTTAAGCCCCAGTGAGAAGGCCACTCTTCCAGACAAACTAAGGCACATAAACCCGACCTGACAGCAGAGAGGGCAACAGAGCATCAATGGCTTCCACTGTCCCTTCATGGTCACCACTTGTTGGAGCTCGGGACTGGCCGGGTCTCCAGCCGGACTTATCTATGGTCTGGACGTGGACCCCTTTGCTGGTATCTTACTCGAGAGCAAGTGCTCTTAGGTCCCTGAGGCCTATTTGCCTTAGCAGAGGGGAAAGAGAGAGAAAGACAGTATTGGAGGAAGAGAAGCCATCTAGTAAGAGAATGACTCTTAGCAGTCTTGGGAAAGAGGCAGCGCCCAGGTTCTGTGGGCAGGAGAAGCGGAGGACTCAGAGTGGGCGGTGGGTGAAAGAACGCACCTGCCCGACTGCCTTCTCCTGCAGCCCCTTACAGACGTGATCCTGTGCCTCTTAGCCCCACAGCAGTAGAGACGGCCAATCACTGCTCTTCTCCTCTCTGGAGCTCCCACCTTAGGATCTGAATCCCTCCCCGCTCCCTTATCACCAAGGTGTCTTATTACGAAGATGTTACAGATGTTTCTTATGGTTACTGAGTGTTCCCAGCTCGGCTCTCACTTTCCTTTCCTTAAAGCTATATGGTCTACTGCATGGGACCAACCCAGCACAGACGCCCCTGGGAGGAAGGTAGGAGAGGCCCCCCGACGGCAGCAGGATGGAAACTGGCCTGAGACGACATTACCCTGGCCGTTTACTACAGACCCTACCTAGGAGTCCTCTCAGGCTCCCAGGGGATGGAGCAACTCACAGGGACGGTGACACGGCAGGAAAGTCACAGTCCTGGAAATAGACAGGATGCAACAGAACTTGAAGAGAACAGGGAAAAAGGGAAAGCAGCCTTTTGAACAGAGAGCCGTTCACAAGTTGTTTAGTGAGGAGCCTCCAGAAGCCAACTGTAAACCCCTCACACTTCCGCAGACTCACGCTTAGAGGACTCGTAGCTTAAACTAAAGTATTTTCAGGCTTTAACGTGAGTGAGTTGAGTCATTCTCAGAAGATGCTCCCATTGTGTTCTCAGCAGGTGATCCCTCCTCCGCCACCCACTCTGCTCCCTGCGTACTGCCTGGCCCTGTCTGTGCTGGGAGGATCCCCAGGATGAGAGTAGGGGCCTTGCCTTTCCTTTCTCCTCCTCAGACACAGACCAGTGTGAGGCGTGGGGCGGGGTCAACACACAACGTGTCTATGGTCGCCCTGAGGCGGCCCCATGTGCCACCTGCAGACCTTCACGCCTCACGCCAACTGCACGATAAAGAGTCTCCCATCACGTCCACTTTGCAGATGAGGAAACTGAGGAACAAAGAAGGCGAGTGACTTGCCCGCGCTGATGCACCAGCCAGTGGCCAGTCAGGATGTCAGCCCAGGCCGCTCCAAGCACTGTCACCCTCCAAGCACTCCTGCCTCTGGTGGTTATGTAAGAGTTTGTATGTGTGTATATTTGTTACACAAATAATTGAGAACTTTTTCCTGCCTTGGTGCATGATACGTGAAAGTATAACTAAATCCGTTTGAATATAATTCAAATTTCTCCTACCACGGTCAAAGTGATGGCCCATAATGGACGTAATGATCATCCCATAACACACCTCGTCCTGCATTAGTTTCTTTGCCATCTCAATTACACTTGCCCTTTTATCATCGTGGTTTTATAAAACTTTATGACTCAAAGTACCACATTACAAAGAGCTGTGCCTCATACATTCATGCCTTTTTAACAAGTAATTACAATTTTTTATGCAGCCAGCTAGCCCCAGGTGTGCGAGTCCGCCCCTCCCGTGCCGCATCACCCTCTGTAGCTGGTTCACACTGTCATGTGTTCCGGCTTCATTCAGTCACTTATTACTTCCTGCAAACTAGTATTTAGGGGCATTTCAGGGACTACGGGGATGAAAAAAGAACTGAAAGTTGGAAATTGAGAACATCTGGAGAATTTCATGGTTCTTTTACCTTCTGGACCTAGATCTCAGGAAGAGAGATGCAATTGCCTTCCTCATCAAGTCATTTAACCAAAGCTACATCACCACTAAAACTACCAAAATTTAAACAGTCAATTTTATGTTGCTTTACTAAATTTACTGAACCACCAGTTATTTACCAGTGATTTACAGAACAGCCACAGTTATAAACAATCTCTACACATCTCTCTTGCCCATTGATATATGGGATTGTTGGTTTTTTAATGTGGATTAATTTGAGTTCTCTATAGATCCCTAGTTATCAAGCTTTTGTCTGATTCAAAATATGCAGATATCTTTTCCCATTCTGATGGCTGTCTATTTGCTTTGGTTATTGTCTCCTTAGCTGTACAGAAGCTTTTCAGTTTAATTAAGTCCCATTTGTTTATTTTTGTTGTTGTACTTGCCATAGAAGTCTTCTTCATAAAGTCTTTCCCCAGGTTGATGTTTTCCAGTGTTTTTCGTATGCTTTCCTTGAGGATTTTTATCATTTCATGCCTTAAACTTAAGTAGGGAGAACCCTCAAAGAACTCAAGCTAGACCTCCCATTTGATCCTGCAATCCCATTACTGGGCATCTACCCAGAAGGAAAAAAATCCTTTTATCATAAGGACACTTGCACTAGACTGTTTACTGCAGCTCAATTTATAATTGCCAAAATGTGGAAACAGCCTAAATGCCCCCCAACCCAGGAATGGATTAACAAGCTGTGGTATATGTATACTATGGAATACTATGCAGCCATTAAAAAAGATGGGGACTTTACAGCCTTTGTATTAACCTGGATGGAAGTGGAACACATTATTCTTAGTAAAGCATATCAAAAATGGAGAAGCGTGAATCCTCTGTATTCAATTTTGATAAGAGGACAATTAATGACCTTGTACATGGTGGGGGGAAGGGGAAGGGGAGAGCAGAGAGAGAGAGAGAGAAGGAGGGTGGGGTGAGGGAAACGAACAGAGAGAGGGAAGGAGGGAGAGGAGGGGGTTTCAGTGTGTGACTCCCCTTTGGGGGGCAAGACACAATTATAAAAGGGACTTTACCTAACAAATGCCATCAGTATAATCTGGTTTCTTATACCCTCAATGAATCCCCAATAATAAAAAAAAGAAAAAAAAAACAGTCTCTACATTGTATTAGTGGAGGACCTCATGCAGCCAGACAACCCCAGAGCACCAAGGAACCCCACCCTTTCCTCCAAGGTGGGGCCTGAGGAAATAGAAAGTCTATGAGTGTTGCTGGGGAACACTGGAGTAGACCACTCTAAATTCCTTTCCAGTTCTAAAAGGCCACACTGCTCCAGGGAGCCCACACTCTGGGAGCAGCTGGCAACACACAGAGATGATGCTGAAAGATTAGCAACTTCCAGTTGCTCCATAAATTGCTTTGGTTGCTCATTTAAACAACTATGTTTCAGAGCCCAATTCATAGTTTTGTGATGAATGCACATTGGTACATGTCGAAAATATTTAATCCAATTGTTATCATTTCTGAATGATATGAGTAAACTGCAGAATTTATTAAGCTTAACAATTTAATCAGCGTGTCCCAGTCTTCATGATTCAGAGCTGGGGAGTTAGCCACTCTAAGCCACAGCTTCTTGATTTATAAAGTGGGAAAGAAAATAAAAACAATTCATAGGGTTGTTGCGAGTGTTAAACAGACTATGCACGTGCCCTGCCTGGGACAGAGTAACTGCTCAGTAAATGTTCATTAAGTACCGGTTGCTCCCGTATTTACAGAGTCGTCAGTTCTGTTTTCCAAGAATTCTGCTCGTAAGAGCGATGCCGGATTCCTCCAGCAGGACTGCATTGCTACATATAAGGATGTAACGTCCATCTCTAAAACTATTTGAATTGTGAGCCCAGGTGAAAATAAATCGAAGTCAAAACAGTTTGACATTCTGAACTGGCTGAGAATTTTTAAGGTGGATAAAAATAGATGCACTTTATTTGTTTAAATAATTTTGGTCATGAGAAAGAAAGAAAGGGCTATCTCTCAGAAGAAAGTCTAGATTAGCTGTCTGGAAATGTTGGGGACAGCTTAGTAAGAGGGGGAGTCAGCAATTAGCTTCCCAGGTTCTAAGAAAGAACAAGGAGCAGCCCGCCCAGAATTAGGGCTGGGCCAGCAGGGAATGGAGCAGAGGCAAGTGAGTGACTGTCACTATTCTCCACGGGCACCCGGGTCCCCTGTAACTGAAGAACCAAGTTGCAGAAACAAGAAGAAAGGGAAAACCCACCGTTTTGTCCCCCACCTGAGGCTGAATGAGGACCCGAGCAGACGCCATAATCGCAAGGTCGGCATCCTTAGGACCCGTGCACATGCCATCGTTCCAAGGTTGGCATCCATGGTGGACCCAGGAGCCAACCTTCGTCCTTGGCTCTATTTAGACACAGGACTGCAGTTGTACCTCGCTCCTGCTCCTAGAAATAAAACATGAGCCAACAGTAACCCCAGTCCTGGACACCGAGGCCATGACCTCCAGGGTGCTTTCAGAGAAGATTTGGTATCGAGTTGGGTCCTGGGCATTCATACTTAAGCAAATATTGAAATAGAATAAGCTGGGCCAGGTCCCACTTGTTCCTGGATTTTGAGTTTGTCAAACCTCCAACTGAGATTTTCTTCCTTATTAAACCAAGAGCAAAG
>CAUYQV010164974.1:0-17443 GCA_963574575.1 Galagoides demidoff | reverse complement strand
CCTGGGTAGAGTGCCATGGCATCACAGCTCATAGCAACCTCTAACTCCTGGGCTCAAGCGAGTCTCCTGCCTCTGCCTCCACCACAGGCACCCACCACAACACCCGGCCATTTTTTGGTTGCAGCCATCATTGTTGTTTGGTGGGCCTGGGCTGGGGATTCGAACCCGCCACCTTAGGTGTACGTGGCTGGCGCCTTAGCCGATTGAGCTACAGGCGCCAAGCCTTCTTAGTGCCTTTAAATTCACTTTGTTCAAAGAAGTATGGAGACAATGGAAACGACTTTTAATTTTCCCCCATTGGGAAGAAACAAGCAATTTTACAACAAATAGATTGACACAGTGTTTTACTTTGTGACGTAAGCAGTGAATCCATAGAACACACCATTTGGGGGCTGTGCCTGTGGCTCAAAGGAGTAGGGTGCCAGCCTCATATGCCGGAGGTGGCGGGTTCAAACCCAGCCCCAGCCAAAAAAAAAGAACACACCATTCGGAGAGGTGATGCAGGCAGAAAATAGAAAAGGTTTCATGGGCTGTGGTCCAAATGATGTGGGACAGATTGTGTGGAAGGAAGCTGGGGCTATTCAGAACATGAGTTTATCCTTCGAGTTTGAAATCATGAAAAATCCATTTTTCTCTTCCAAATGTCATTTTGATTCAGGATCACATGCAAGATCTAGCTGAAAGAATTGCCAATTTTACTAGTGTGGAAACTTATAATATTGCTTATCTAACAGGCTTGTATCACAGAGTTCTAGGGTTGAAAGGGGGCTCTGAGCAATAGAATTCAAGCTCCTCATATACTTTTTGTCACCAGTTTGAAAAACTATAAAATACATATAACATTTAATTCATCATCTTAACTTTTTTTTTTTTTTTTTTGCGACAGAGTCTCACCATGGTGTCATAGCTCACAGCAACCCCAGACTCTTAGGCTCAAGCAATCTTTGTGTCTCTGCCTCCTGAGTAGCTGGGACTACAGCCACCTGCCACCATGCCCTGCTAGCTTTTCTGTTTTTAGTAGAGACAGGATCTTGCTATCATCGTAACCATTTTCAACTCTTACACTTTCAAATTGCTGCTCTGACATTCACGACAAGTGGTGTGCATCTTTTGCTTAAACGTTTCTAGTGACAGGGAAATCACCATCTCACGTTTAATCTCTATCAATACATTAATCTCTAAACTATCTCTAGTTGTTAGAGAATTCTTCCTTATACTTCATAAAAATGTGATGGTGTCTTATAATTTCTACCCCTTCATTCTGTATGGCTCTCTGAGGAAAAAAAAAATTTGCAGAGATAATTGCTCTAAGTGAATCAAATGAAAGAATTAGCCATTCTTTTCTGCGTAGACAAAAAGCATAAACCCAATAAAAATTACAAAATACTGTAAACTTTTTGATATGGTGGCCTGTATGTGAAGTGAGGTCATAAGACTATACAGTTGTCCCTTGGTATCTGAGGAGAATTAGTTGTGGGACCTCCCAGGGACACCAAAATCTACAAATGTTCAAGTCCCCAGTATAAAAGGGCTGTAACATTTGCATATAAACCACACAATCCTCCTGTATATTTTAAGTCATTCTGAGATTACTTAGACTACATCACACAATGTAAATGCCATGTAAATAGGTGTTCTACTGCATTGCTTAGGGACCAGTGGCAAGGGGAGAACGTCTGTCCCTGTGCAGCACAGATACAGCCAGCCATTGTTTTCCTGAATATTTCTGGTCCAAGGTTGGTTGCATTCCTGGATGCAGAGTGCGTGGATACGGAGGACTTACTATAATTCAGTTTCGTAAATAACGGGTGGCCCCTGAGTACAGAGATATAAAGATGAAGAAATGTGAAGCAAATGAGCACAAGTAAGTGGATTTTTAGTTGTCTGAACAATAATTTTCAAGCTGGAGCAATCTCTGTCGATCAGAGAACTAGGAGTTAGACTACAATATATTTGTCAGTGCCTTACACAAAAGATCCAAAAAGCACAGTTGTCAAATTTACAGATAACATGAATCTGGGGGTGAGAATCTAGGGGCCAATGGTTATTGCAGCTCTAGATGCTTACCAAAATATCCTCTGGTATTCCGAACCAAATGTGAAAGGTAATAACATTGAAAACTGTGGCTATAAGCAGTGACTCCCGCCTACAATCCCCGCACTCTGGGAAGCCAGTGTGGGTGGATCGCCTGACCTCAGGAGTTCGAGACCAGTCTGAGCCAGGGCAAGACCCCCATCTCTAAAAATAGCTGGATGTTGTGGCAGGCACCAGTAGTCCCAGCTCCTCGGAAGGAGGCAAGAGGATCACTTGAGATCAAGAATTGGAGGTTGCTGGGAGCTATCTATGATGATGCCATGGCACTCTACCCAGGGTGAAAGGGTGATCTCATGAAAACCAAACCCCTCTCCCTCCCAAACTGTGGCTGTATGTTACATCAAGCTTTACTTCATCTAGTATGTTGGCATGTCATCGCCAGCCCCCATAAACCCTCTGGGGTGAGAAGCCTCAGTAGTCCCCACCCTGGGACCACAGGCTACTTGGAAATGACAACTCCCACTGCCAGGTCATAAAAAATACAAAAACGTGAACAAGAACTGTCAGTCTTTGCTTAAAATGTTGATATTTTATCACGGATTTTTTTTTTTTGCATTGATTTTGATATTTTAAAACATTGTGTTCAAATGTCTTGATTTCTGAGAGTTTTGTGACCCCTTAAATTTTGGGCTTAAGGAGAACACTTTACTTGCTTCACCCGAATCCTGGCCCTGATGCTGTACTGAATAATTGAATAATGATTCAGTTAATCATCAGCAAACCAGAATGAATGAAAGTAAATGAACAAGATGAAATTTCTTTGGGATAAAAGTAAATCTGAAGATTCAGAAAACCAGCTTCACATATTCAGGTTTGGGGAGTCCTGGTTTAGCTTCCGTTCATGCAAAATGGAATTAGGAGCTTCCGCTGGCTGCAGGCTCGCTATGTGCTACCAGCATCACATAGTTATTCAAACACCCACGAAACTGAATCTGCAGAGTGAAAAATTGCAAGGGCCGCTTTATTCTTCCCTGGTCAGGCTACTGGAGTGCTTCTAGGTTTGGTGTTTACAGACAAACTTCATCTAAGATGAAGGACTCTGGAAATGCTGTTATATGAGAAATACTAGGAGGAAAGGGGAAAAATAGCGTGAAGAGAAGATTAAAAGAAGAGAAGGGCGGGCACCTGTAGCTCAGTGGTTAGGGCGCCGGCCACATACACTGGGGCTGGTGGATTTGAACCTGGCTGGGCCTGCTAAACAACAATGACAACTACAACAACAAAATAGCTGGACGATGTGGCAGGTGCCTGTAGTCCCAGCTACTTGGGAGGCTGAGGCAAGAGAATTGCTTAAGCCTAATAGTTTGAGGTTGCTGTGAGCTGTGATGCCATAGCACTCTACCAAGGGCAACATAGTGAGACTCTGTCTCAAAAAAATAAATAAATAAAAAAGAAGAGAGAGGATTGATGTGTAACCCCCATCACATTATAGTTCAAACAGAGGTTGAGTGATATGAAGGAAACTTCTGCTTTGGCTGGAAGGGTGAATTAGGTAATTTCTAATATTCTTTCTATTTTAATGATTCTATTAACCCTGTGCCAAAAAATTATTTAGCAATCCACTTTGGAATGAACATCCTTTTGCCTGCTTTGATCTTAGAGGTTCATTTACTGACCGATCTACCCATTTCTGCTCTCCTACTCAATTAAGATGGATTAAAGCTAGAATAATTACATTTGCAATGAGAGCTATTAGTCTGAGCAGATTATCTCCTTGATAATCTAATTGCACGGGTGCAAATGACTTTGCATAAATGAGCATTTGACAGACCATTTCTAATTGCTCTTTGTGCAGGGTATAAATTGCAGCATTTTCAATGAAACTTCAGTATTAGGTTTTACCTTTCTTTTTGAGATAGAACCTCAAGCTATCACCTGGGTAGAGTGCTATGGCATCACAGCTCACAGCAACCTCCAGCTCCTGGGCTTAAGCGATTCTCTTGTCTAAGCCTCCTAAGTAGCTGGGACTACCGGTGCCTGCCACAACACCCGGCTGTTTTTTGGTTGTAGTTGTCATTGTTGTTTGGGGGGCCTGAGCTGGATTCAAACCTGCCAGCTCTGGTGTGTGTGGCTGGCACTTTAGCCACTTGAGCTACAGGCACCCAGCCATAGGTTTTAACTTTGATTGTGTTCTTCTTAGCAGGAAAGGGGCAAGTTATAATTTTGCCTCCTAGACCTGTGTAGGTAAGAAAGCCGAGTCAGTAGAGAAAAGTATCATTTAGAGATTTAAAACAAGCATATTTCTTTTTCCTTTATTTCAGTGGAAAAGTGATAGATGATGTATACGTACGTCAGGTTCTGAGATAATAATTAAGCTCCAAGAACCAGAAGCATTCTCAATACTTACTTAATGGTATTTAATGAGATTAAGCCTCTTCCAAGATTAACAGCTCCTCTCAGAGTTATTTCCGAATACTCTTTCCTCATGGCTTCCTGTTTTGTATTATACTTAAATATTTAAAATCATTTACTTTTTCTCGTAATACATATAAAATTAAAATATTTCACAAATCCTGGAAATTTCCCATAGAGAGGCAAAAATAATTCACATTGAATAATGAGAAACTTATTAACAAACACTATGACGCTCTCAAAAATAATATTAATGGAGCTCCAGCCTTACCATTTGTTATCCTTCAGGCTACTGCTAATATTTTTCTCCATGTGAAGCTGCAGACCTGTGAAAGAGCACAGAGAGCTGAGTGTAAGTTCATTACCCCTGCTTTAAAAGCTATTCATTTTTTCAAAAGATATTTGTTGAGTGCCCACTTTGGGCTGGGCTCTGTGCTTAGTGACTGGCCTGCATTGTGAACGGGTCGTCAAAGTTACTCCCATCATGAAGCTTGGGGGGTAGATGATTAAAAAGTTGAACACATAAGCAAATACATAATATAATTCTGGGCATCAATACGTGTTATAAAAGCAATGTAGGAAGGTGAAAGGGTGAGGATAACCTAATTTTGACAAAATGAAAGATTTTTCTAAGGGGATCACCTTTTAGCAAAAACCTGAATCAGGAGAGCTAAGAGAAAGTAAACAGATCTGAGAGAAGGGGTGTGGGGGTGAGCCTCCAAGATGACCCGGTGGTCTTTGCCTCCTGGTATTTTTACCCCTAGGAAGCCCCCTTCCACACTGTGTCAGGGTTGGTCTATGTGACCAGCACGATACAGTGGAAGTAAATGGTGCGGAAATTCCAGGTTAGGATATAAAAGATATTGCCATTTTCCCCTTGATCTCCTGGAACTTTCTCTGGGGGAAATAAGCTTAGCCCATTTGAGCAACTTTATGGAGACGGCCATGTGGCAAGGAACTGAGGCCTCCTGCCAATAGCCAGTACCAATTTGCCAGCCACGTGAGTGATCCGTCTGGGAGGGGGGCCCTCCAGCCTCTCAGCCCGGCCTTCAGATGATTGCAGCCCTGGCTGAGCTTTTCCCGTAACCTCATAAGAGACCGTCAGCCAGAGAACTTAGCCAAGTCCCCATACAATTCTCATCCACAGGAACTGGAATAGGAAATGTTTTATTTATTTTTTGATTTCAGATTTTTATGCGGGTACACATGATTAAGTCACATTGTTTGCATTTGTTAGGTAAAGTTCAAGTTGTAGTTGAGCCCTTCCCCCAGGAGGCATGTTGTATGTCCTTACATCGCCCTTATTAGGTTAAAGCACATCCCTCCTCCTCTCTCCCTCTGCACTGGAATTTAATTTAATTTTTCTCTCATATAGGGGTGTAGATGTTTATCTATTGGTTTCGTATTAGTATTGTGAGATCACATGGAAGGTCTACTTTTAGCTCTTTGAGGATTCTCCATACTTCTTTCCATAGAGGCTGTAGTAGTTTGCAATTCCAAAAGTGCTCCCTTCTCTCCACGTCCACGCCAGCATCTGCAGCTTTGGGACCTTGTGAGGAGGGCTGTTCTCACTGGGGGTAGGTGATATCTCAGGGAGGTATTGATTTGGAGTCCTCCGATGATTAGGGACGATGAACATGTGTTCATTGTGTGTTTTTTTGCCATTTGTCTGTCTTCAGACTCTCAGGGGATAATCTTTCAGGCAGGAACGAGTTTGGCGTGTTTGAGAAATGGCAAAAACATCAGTAAGGCTGGAAATTTGTGGTGAGGGCGAGAGTCATCAGAAATTTCTATTTACAACTTGTTTTTCTTAAATAATAGAAGATAACTGAAGTTTCATAAGTACTCAGTATATATTGCATGTTCATAGTTCCTTTCGTTTATATTCTTGGGTTTTAGATGGTAAATCATGAATTTAACAAATTTTCACTTGAAACCTCTCTACAGTGTATTAATAAATATATTTCAGCTGTGGTCAGGTCACTGATCTTTACAGCAGATATGTAACACTTTTTTTTTTTTTGTGAAACAGAGAAATTCGTTGGATAGGTTAACTATCCTAAAGCACAACAAAGCAACTTAAATCCTCTAAAGTTCCACAAAGTGGAACATTGATACTGACGTCAGGCCATGTAGTGACATTTGATTATCACTAATGACCAGACACAGAGAGAGTCTTTGAGGATAAAATAAAAATATAGGCAAATAATCTTTATAAAAAAGAGAATTTATGCCTTTTGATTTCTAATTAAACCAAATTTTCTTGGAGAATATGGGTCAGTGTTAAAATAGATTTTTGGATGAAGCCAATGTCTGTGGAAGACAAGAAGAGTTAGAAAATTAATTTTATTTATTTATTTTTTGAGACAGAGCCTCAAGGTATCACCCTGGATAGAGTACTGTGGCATCAAAGCTCACAGCAACCTCCAACTCCTGGGTTCAAGTGAGTCTCCTGCCTCAGCCTCCCAAGTAGCTGGGACCACAGGCACCTGCCACAATGCCCGGCTATTTTTTGGTTGCAGCTGTCAGTGTTGTTTGGTGGGCCCGGACTGGATTTGAACCCTCCACCTTAGGTGTTTGTGGCTGGCATCTTAGCCACTTGAGCCACAGGCGCTGAGCCAGAAAATTAATTTTCATGTATTAGAGTTTTGTTTATGCTAAGAATCATTTGCTTAGGTTATATCAACTAGGGAGGAAAAATAAAGCCTCAATCAATATTTTTTTTTCTGGCTTTTCTTATATCTCTCTGGGAACAGTAGTTCTACTTTAAATTCTTTATAAAGAATGTTGGGTTTTCTCTAGAAATGCTTTCTCAAGTTCTTGATGCATTAGCCCTTTGATTACTTCCCAGTCACCATTTCCCGTGTCTGTACTCTGGCTCAGTGGAGGACCTCTTATTGTGCACCCCGTGCGTGGCTCTGTTGCTGGTGCATCCCGATTGCCATGCTGCTAATATTACTTATGATTCATGAAGCTTATTCCAAGGAGCATAACATGTAAAGTCGAGACTGCTGGTGTTTGCTCCAGGGCTAATGACTGATACCAAATATCCTTGTCAAAGAGCCACCTCTTTTTTTTTTTTCTTTCTTTGAGACTGGGTCTCACTCTATTGCCTGGGTCAGAGTGTAGTGATGTTATCATGGCTCACTGCAACCTCCAACTCCTGGGCTCAAGCCATCCTCCTGCCTCAGCCACCAGAGTAGCTGAGACTACAGGCATGTGCCATCATGCTCATCTAATTTTTCTATTTTTTCTATTTTTAGTAGAGGCAGGGTCTTGCTCTTACTCAGGCTGGTCTTGAGCTCCTGACCCCAAGTGATGCTCCTATCTCAGTCTCCCGAAATGCTGGGATTACAGGCGTGAGCCAGTGGTGGTTCATGCCACCTCATCAGTAAAGTCTCAGTCAGGTTTGCCAACTGATGTCAATAATCTCACGTTTGCACCAAAGGTGCATCTCTTGTTGCTGTTGCAGTCCCAGCCTCCAGTGTAGCTAGAACCTTTTATTATTGATGTCCAGATAAGCAGTTAGTTAAACACATCTTTTACGTATTTCTAGATTTATAATTGCAATTCCCTCAAACAAGTAGTCAGTCAGATCCATGGAAAGCTGGTATGGATGATAATTTGAGTGGTTAACACATCTATTCTTAGAATCACTGCCTTTGAACAAAATTTTGTCCCCTAAATCTCTATTCTCTTAGGAGAAATTATTTCTTGATGATGTTTCCAAAACTTCACATAAACAGACCCATTGCTATAGCTGTCTTTTGTTCTTCATACTGAGAAGCCATCTTTGCAAGATCGATCCCTCTTCCTTCCATTTTCTCACATGTACGTCATCATCAAATACTGTACCTACTACTAAAATATTCTTTCTTATACAGCTCTGCTTTTCCACTTCTGCTCAAGGGTGGGTAAAATGCTGGCCTTGAACACACTTCCCACTCACCATTTCTGTACTCTGGCTCAGTGGAGCACCTCTTGTTGTGCACCCCGTGCGTGGCTCTGTTGGTGATGCCTACTGGTACCAAACTATATTCGTAGGTATTTATTCTTCATTGACACATGCGTATACATCCTTACAGTAAAAACTATGGGTTTCCCTTAAGAATGTCTTTATGGGGTGGTGCCTGTGGCTCAGTGAGTAGGGCGTGGGCCCCATATTCCAAGGGTGGTGGGTTCGAACCTGGCCCCTGCCAAATTGCAACAACAACAAAATAGCCAGGTATTGCAGCGGGCGGGCGCCTGTAGTCCCAGCTACTTGGGAGGCTGAGGCAAGAGAATCACCTAAGCCCAAGAGCTGGAGTTTGCTGTGTGAGCTGTGATGCCACGCACTCTTCTGAGGGTGACAAAGTGAGACTCTGTCTCTTAAAAAAAAGAATTTCTTTATGAAGCAGGAAAAATTATTAATTTTGCTAAATCTCAACCTGTGAAGTTTTATTTTATTTTATAATTATAAGCTCCTGGAATTTAAGTAATTCCAATACTTATGTCCAAATGAGGGCCCCTGGTTTTGAGAGCAATAAAACAAAAACAAAAACTATAATATTTAATCACAACAATTTGATGCAATTGATTATATTATCTGATTAAAATTCAGTTGCAGTTAAAATTACTTTATCAAATCTTAGGTTTTCCCAAAGTACCATCAAAATTAAAATATTATATACTTACACTGATGAAAACTCAAACATTTTATGGAAAGTAGATGATGGTATATGTATTTTTATACACACACACACACACACACACACACATGCACACATATACTTTTTCTTTTCTTTTTTACCTTTAAGATTTTTAAAAAAAATACTTAACAGAGTTTAATTGAGCAAAGAATTATTTACAAATCTGGTATTCAGGCTTTTTTATTGGGCATACATAAGCTTTAAAAAAAATTCAGGATATTATGGGGGTATATACATAGTTTGCTTTTGTATATTTTAAGTCAAATTTATGAGTGTGACCTTCACCCAGAAATGTACAGCATACCCATTGAGTGAATTTACCCATGCCTTCCTCCTCTTTCTCACCTATTTAAATTCCATTAAGTTTTTCTTCCATATGTGTACGTAAGTATTGACCATCTAGTTCCAGTTTAGTATGGAGTACATGTGGTGTTTATTTTTCCATTCTTGTGATACTTCACTTAGGAAAATGGTCTCCATTTCCATCCAGATTGTCACAAAAGATAGTAGGTCACCATTTTTTATGGCTGAGTAGTATTCCATGTTATATATTGCCATGATTTATTAATTCATTTATGTATTGATGGGCCCTTGGGTTGGTTTCACAGCTTTGCAATTGTGAATTGTGCTGCTATAAACATTCATGTGCAAGTGATGATAAAATGTCATTTTTTCTTTGGGTAAATACCTAGTAGTGGGATTGCAGGACTAGATGGTAGGTCTACTTTTAGTTCTTTGGGGTATCTCCATGCTACTTTCCATGGAGGTTGGGCTAGTTTGCATTCCCACCAACAGTATAACAGTGTTACTTTCTCTCCACATCCACACCAACATTGTTGTATTGGGATTTTTGATATGTACCCTTCTCACTGGAGTTAGATGCTATCTCTTGGTTTCAGTTTGTATTTCCCTGATTAGAGACACGGAACATTTTTCGTGTGTTTGTTGGTCATTAGTCTATCTTCATTTGAGAATTTCTGTTCATGTCTTTGCCCATCATTTAATGGAGTTGTTTGATCTTTTCCTGCTGATTTGCTTGAGTTCTTTGTAAATTCTGTCCTCTATCTGATGTATAACATGCAAATATTTTCTTCCATTCTGTAGGTTGTCTATTTGTTCTATGGACTATGCCCTTACCTGTGCAGAAACTATTTAGTTTGATTATGTTTTAAGTGATATTTCCTAGTATGTACTATTTTGTTCTGAAGGTATTGAAAAATTTCATTTTATACATATTTTTAATATTCTGTGTGACAAAACAGCCCTTCTGACATATACAGATGTATGAAAGTTATACTGAGAGAAAGTCCTCATGTAATTGTTTGATTTGTGAGATAAATGAACTGCTTGTACACAAAGCATTTTTATTTGAAAAAATATCTGGTAGAGATTAAAAGAAGTAAACTGCACCTATCCTTACCACTGCTGGCTTTACCTCCCCCAGGTCCTGCTGAAAAACTGTCAGCCTCAAATAGATGATGCAGAAAGTGTGATTTTGACATTGGTTCCAGTTAAAGACGATTCAAGTAGTGAACAGATGGAACCAACTGTTTCTTCAACTTCTGATGTCAAACTGAACAATCCCCAGAAACACAATGAAGTTCATTTATCTCCAACAAATAAACAATCAAAAGCTATCCGAAAAGCAAGATGTAAAAACCCTGATCTTCCCTCGTCAACTGTTTTGCCTCCCATTAATGTTGTGTGTCGAGACACTTTGAGGAACTGGTGACAGCAACTCAAGTTGAGTACTGAGGCCAAGAAAACAGAAGTTTTTTTGAGGTTTCAGGAGCCTGCCTATCCTGAACAGAAATGTGAAATTCCTGAAACACCAAAGGAGGCCAGATTACAGTCATGTTCAAGGAAACTCAAGGCAGAGACCAAGAGAGCAAGATCTCAGGAAAGGTCCAGGATGAGTGTGAAAACGGAAGAGCTCGATAGGGTGGAAGTGATAACATCAGCTCAGGAGTCTGCAGTGGCATCGTGGGCAAGGATTGCTGCCAAAGCTGGTCAGCCTGAGACTGTGAACTCACGGTCCATTCCTGCTTCTGCTGAGGCCTTTTTGACAACAGCTTCTGGCCTTAGGTGGTGTGTGATCCATGGGGAGGCTCTCCCTGCAGACAGAGAGGGTCGGGTCCGCCTACAGTTTCATGCAGGTCAGACCAGGGTACCTGCCACTCCCAGGAGAATGATTTCCCTCTTCCCGTTACCAGCCTGCATTTTCCCATCTCCAGGCCTAGAAGATAATGTTATGCCCTGACTGTGCTAAAAGAAATAAGAAGATAATGAAAAGGTTAATGATAGCGAAGAGGAAGAAGCGATCTACTTCAAACACAAAGTAGGAGACCAGAGTGTGCCGCCTCAAAGTATTAGTGATGGATATACTGTCAGAATGTGTTAGCTGATTTGAAGAAATGGAAGAAGAGATCATTGGGAGGAACCTTTGTGATCTACAAAACAGAATCGAGTAATTAGGACTCCACTGTGAGGATGGTTGACTGGGTGCCAGCCCTGTTTAAAAGACCCTTTGTGGGGCTTGGAAAACCACTGAAATGAAGTCATTGCAGTCGATTAAAAAAAAAAAATCTGGTAGACAAGGTATGGTTGTTTGAATTTGGTTATTTGGCAGACAATTTATCAAAAATGAACAAAATGAAACTGTTACTTCAAGGAAAACAAATGACAGTATTTGTTGTCATTAATAAAATTTTGAATTTTGAATTTAAAGTTTGAATTTTTAAATTTTATAAATTTTGGAATTTGTATTTGTTTTCTTGGCAGCTTCCAGAAACGCAAAGATTTTTCTGTCAGCCGTGATCTGAACAAAAGGGTGGCAGAGTCGGGATTCCTATCAGGCACTCTGGCTCCAATGTCTGGGTCTTAGAGCATTCACTCTTTTTCCTTTCCATGCTTTTCTGTAGAACCAATGAAGTCTGGAGCCCTTAGCATGACACTGACAAGCTTTGCATGTGATACAATTTTCCTTTCTCGCTTTGGTGGGTCCCTTACTGAGCCACTCATTGTCCTTAAGTTAAATTGTGTGCTAGTCCCAGAAAAGGGAAGTTGATTTTCAGAAAATAGAACGTGAATCTCTTAGTACAGTGAAGTATAGGCATTGTTATATGAGTGGGGAAGCGGATAGTGGGATAAACAGAAGGAACAAGTGGGCCATGTCTCTCAGCAAAAATCTAAGGGGAACCTAGTGACCATGGGGGCATGCAAATGTGTCTGTACATGTCAGTTGTATCAGGCAGGCAGAAAGTAAGCTGTGGGTTTGGGGAGTCTACAAGAATAAAAGGAAATAGTAAGTCTTGGATTTAGGTAGACCAAGATTGATCTAACAGATAATCCTGAAGCCAGGCACGTAATTTTGATAGCAGGAATCAGAACCCTAATTGGTCAATGCTATAGTCTGGATGTGGTTTGTTTGTCTTCACCAAATCTCATGTGTAAAGTTGATCCCCAGGGATGAAAGTGGCCCCTAATGGGAGGTGTCTGGGTCATGGCGGTGGATTCTTTGTAAATTAATACTCTCCCTGGGGGTGAGTGAGTTTTTATTCTCTTAGTTCCTGGAGAGCTGGTTGTTAAAAAGATCCCAGTAACTCTTCCTTCTCTCTTTCTTCTCCTGCTATGTGATCCTCGCACGTGCCAGCTCCTCTTTAACCATGAGTGGAAATAGCCCGAGGTCCTTAATAGAGGCGGAAGCTGCTGCCATGGTTCTTATACAGCCTGCAGAACTGTGAGCCAAATAAACCTCTTTTCTTTATAAATTACTGAGGCTGAGGTATTCATTTATAGCCACCCAAACATGCTAAGATGGTCTGTAATCTGGATAAGGAATTTGGGAAAAGTTTAGCTGCAGAAGGTAAGCCAGTGCTGAATCAAACCATTGCCTCTGACAGTGAGTGAACTTCCCGTTCTAGTTTAGGTTGGAGGTCATCACTAAATTTTAAGAGCAACTGAAGTTAAGTGAGTAAACCAGATTGAACAATTGCTAAAGAGAATTCCAATTGTTGACAGATGTGTGTGTGTGTGCCCACGGTGAGCCCAAGGTCATGGATGAATTACTTTAGGTATGAGTAGATAGATACACAGAAGGGAATATAAACATGTAGGTCTGAAAGTCAGTTTACAATCAGGAGAGGGACAAGCAGGGCAAGAAAACTATTAGGAGAAGTTCCAGCTGAAGGCAATTAAGTCTAACCAGGGAGGAATGGCATAAGCAGCTGGCCAAATTCTGAAGAGCAGGTCTAAGTCATGTTCATCAGCATCAGGTGAGTTGGAAGTAAGTTTGAGATATCATGGGACTACTAGGAGTTGGCATCAACCCCAAGACAAGAACAAATCACAAAGACGCTGGAGTGCTTCTTAAGACTCTCAGTTATTGAAGACCTGGAATGCAGATCAAAGCCTCAGGTACAGGAGAAGAAGATACTTAGTGAGAAACTGGTGAGTGCCTACCTATTAACAGGGTCAATATTAGATTCAGAGTCCGGAATAGGACTCAGGGCAAGAGGTTGTTACTCTTAAGTAAGGAGCAGAAAGAACCTAGGTTGATTGTTATTGCAGAATATTAGTAACATATAATTACTAATGCTAATATTAATACTAAAGCTGATAAAACCAAAGCAAGATCATTCCTAATTTCTAGACCCGGGAGTACATTTTATTAACTTATTGGGTACATGTTAAACAGATAAAAGTAAGAATATTAACATAAATTTGTTTAGAAGAGAGTTTGAGGAAGAGTGGTCAAAGCAAATTTTTATGCTAAATAGAAGGAAAGTGAACATTATGTCTTTAGCTGTTAGTTTTTGTTGCTCTATGTTTGGATATTTTAAAAATACATATTTGATACTCTGTGGTTCTAATATAGGCCCTTGAACATGAAAACAAGGTCTATTATGTTCCATTAATAGGCAGTTTTAACTTTTGGCTGGACAAAAATTATGGATTCAAGACGATTGTAGTAACGATATTTTGAACTTTATCTTCTTACAGGGCGCCCAGATTAGTGGGTGTTTGGAGGGCCTCTTCCACTTTATTCTGCAGGTCCTTAGTTTCTTTCTTTCTTTCTTATTTTTTTTTTTTAGAGACAGAGTCTTTTTTCTGTCACACTTGGTAGAGTGCTGTGGCATCACAGCTCATAGCAACCTCCAGCTCTTGGGCTTAGGTGATTCTCTTGCCTCAGCCTCCTGAGTAACTGGGACTACAGGCGCCCACCACAACGCCTGGCTATTTTGTTGTTGTTGCAGTTTGGCCGGGGCTGGGTTTGAACCTACCACCCTCGGCATATGGGGCCAGTGCCCTACTCACTGAGCCGCCGACACAGCCCAGGTCCTTAGTTTCTTAAAGAGCACCCCTAGGGCCACCCATTTAGTGGAAATATTTTTTGAAGTTGCTGGGTGGATAAATACTTTCCTTTTTAGGATATCTTTAGGTTTCCCCATTCTCACCAGACAATATAACTCTGTTTCTCTCTATCACAATCTTACCTTTCATGAGTCCTTCAGTCCCACTGGGGACACTATACACACTGTGAGTGGGACTTCTACAGGACAACTCCCTTTCTGCATTATATGCTACAATTACCTTTTTATTTTCTCCCCAGTTTGAGTCAGATTACCAAACACATTTAAAAAAAAAAAACATGATTTAAGTAAAAGCTTGGTCATCAAAAGAGGAGGAGATAAGTTTGTAAAAGAAACAAGTATATTACAATATATTTTATCATAAAATTTGTATGTATGCAGAAATAAAAATCACTGTGACAGTTCTCCATTTCCGAATGCCCTGTGAGTGGAGGCACCCACGGCTTTTGTTCTGAATCGTTCTTTCATGGACATTCATACAGCCAGTTGTCTTGGAACACAGAGGGAGTGTCTTCCTCTGGAGCAAAGAACAGTCACACTCATTGTTTCATTATGAAAGATTTAGGTTTTCTAAGCTTTGTTTACTCCCTATAATGCAACCTACTGTGTATGCAGATGTTCTCTGGACTCCACTGTGAAGAAATGGGATCTTGGCACAAGGAAATGCTGATACTCAGGCTGCTACTATTGTTGTAATAAACTTCTTTGCAGGGCTGGGGCTAGGAGGAGAAAAGAGTAAAAGTTTGAGGAGACTTCTTAAGGCTGATCTGCGATTGCACAGTCTTGAGAGTAAGGGCCTCCTCAAATGTTCATCCTAGGAACTTTTCTTGACGTACTCTAATTCCACGCCTGGTCCTTTGTCTCTGACCTAAGAGTCTCATGTCTTCTGCAAGCATGCATGATGCTCTTGTAGTTTTTAATAGTATTTGCAATAAAGACAGGACGTGGATGAAGATATGGGTTTCTTGAAAAGGAAGAAGAAGGGCTTTATAGGTTAATTAACAGGATTTGAAGGAAGTCCCTGGAAATTGGTACCAAACATTCTGACCAAATTGTAGGGCTAATTGGGCTATAAAGGTTCTTTTCCTTCATTTCTTGTTAATGAGGAGGAATTGGGGTGTGGCTTGTAGGCCAAGTATGAGGAAGTAGGTCCAAAGACTGCTGCTTAAAGCATGTCCTGTTTGCCAACTAATCTGGTGAGTGGCCTCAAGTATGCCCCATTGTTTTAACTAGTACTAAGATTTGTCTTGGCTGTGCAGAAGGTTCCAATGCCTTTCAGACAACAGTTGTAGAGATACGTTTTGAGATTTATCTTCCATCAGGGTCTACAGATTTGAAGAGTTTGGAATTACACCAAACAGGTTCTCAGCACCTGAAAGGGAGATGAAAAGAGGAAAATCTGTGGCTGCTAAAGGTAGAAACCAGGTGAGCCGTAAGAACTTTGCTAGTTCCCTTAAGAGAGAAGCAGCTGAGATGCACAATGCTTGTAAGGAAGAAAGGCAACAGCCGGGCCATCTTACAGCTCAGCTTATCATTCACTTTGTCATCCTAACCATAGATTTGTCTGGACATGAATGTAAATGGCTCCGAATTTTTTGTGGTAGCTTCTGTAAGGGAGCTTTGGCCTCGTATAGCCACAGGGAATTCTCATGACTAATTCACATGGGAAGCCATAGATTGAACCACTGACTGCCGAGTAGGCTCTTACTGCCCCAGACTGGGTTTACAGTGCTGACCCAGGAGACTCACTGGAGGATGATACAAATTCTTGTGATCAGTTCCTCACTTGCAAAACTCCAATCACCCTTATGTTCAGGCCAGGGTAGAATTTAAGAGATTTTATCTTGGGACGAGGCAGAGACACCCTGAATTAAGGTGTATTCCTTAAAGTAGTTGCAGTAAAAGTTTGAGATATCCAAAGGCCATAATCCCCATGACCCCAGCCAGGAAACAATGTGGTCATGGCTACTGAGACAAGGAAGCCCTAAAGCTGAAACAGATGGTGTCAATGATGCTAACGTTGCCACCTGATATAGAGCTTTGGGTCAGGTACAAGAATCAAAGTTCATTTGGAGGGGCTGCAGCCTCTGCTCTACCACTCAAAACTGAAATGAATGTGCCTTGTTTATTGGCACAAAGCCACTTTCTCTCGCTGTGTCCCCTAATTTCTTTTTAACCTGAGTTAATGAGGAAGGTGACCAGTGGTGAGGCTGAGGTCTCCTTGTCCACAAGAGAGACTAAAGGACACTGGACGCCATCTGAGTATGCTGAGTAACTGGGAGGGGAGGACCTTAAACCTTGTCACTCTGGTGGAGCCCAAGTCAATCTCCTGCCCATCGTGTGGGAGGAGGGGCCACTGAATTCCACTGATGGGTTTTGGGCAAGGTTCGTAGTGTGGAAGGAAAGTTAACAGAACCTTGTGGTGTCTCCTTTGGGCCAACTGAATATACTGTTTTTGAGGTTTCTACCTAATACGTATATAAATGTATGATAGGAATTGGTAGATATTATATGCTTGTATTTCCCCATCCCGTGAATGTCAGATGCAATTTCCTCTATTGGAGAGGAGTATTAAGCACTCTGGGGGCCCCCAAACACTGATACTCACTTTAACCACAAGTCTCTGTGACTGATGATGATATTGCCAATTGGAACATCTGGCAAAGAGAGGCATGTCACTTCCATGACGTGGTTACCAGGGGCACTGTTTTTGAAAAACAGCTAATGGATTTCTACTGGGCTTTTGTTGACACCTGAGCCACTGAGCTTTTGTGACTCTGGCTTGACATGCTGCATTGGGATGAGTGAATTCTAACTCACTCATTCACAAGGTAGAAAGGGTCTAAGAATCCTCACTTTCCAAATGGAAATGCTGTATTCAAGGATACAGCTGGTCCATCATCACACAGTCATTTCAGTTCACAGGTTTGCTCTTCC
>CAUYQV010164970.1:0-37371 GCA_963574575.1 Galagoides demidoff | reverse complement strand
TGTGGTCCCAGCTACTTGGGAGGCAGAGGCAGGAGACTCGCTTGAGCCCAGGAGCTGGAGGTTGCTATGAGCTGTGATGCCATGGCACTCTACCCAGGGGGATAGCTTGAGGCTCCGTCTCAAAAAAAAAAAAAAAAAAAGAACCCCTTATCTAATTCCTGCACTATGGCAAACACTCCACAAGGCATGTAACACACTTTACCTGTTCTGCCATTAATCTTTACAATAGACTCATTTTACAAACAAGGAAACCGAAAATTAAAGAATAGCAGGCAGAATAAAGGTTCCTTGAAAATGTGTACATATTATTCCCCAGAACAGAAAACGCTGTTACATGACAAAGAGTGATTAACGTTGCTAATCGACCTCAAATGGGACAATAACCCTGGATTACCCAGGTGGGACCAATGTAATCATAAGACTCTTTAAATGGAGAAGGAGACAAGAGTCCAACGCATGTAACTACAGAAGAGGGCAGAGGGGTGCAATTTGAGCAGGCTTAACTTGCCCTTGCTGGTTCTGAACATAAAGGGGTCATGAGCTAAAGATGGGTCAGTGGCCTCTAGAAGCTAGAAAGGGAGAGGAACCAGATTCCCTCCCATAGCCACTAAGAAAAAGAACAAACTCCTGCCAACACCTTGATTTTAGACCAGTGAGACTTCTAAGCTATGGAATTGTAAGATTATAAGTCTGGCATTTTTAAGTCATTAAATTTGTAGCAATACTCAACACAGCATTACTATGTGCCCAAGGTGGCAACATCAGTATGGAGTCAAGCTATAATTTTAACTCATATTTAAAAGATCACTGTTCTTTCCATGGATCATGTTGTTCTTTAGTCAATACCCATGGATATTCAATATGTAGCAGCTCTTACAAAATCCTGGTATTTCTAGGATTACGCTGGTTACAATTAGCAACCTATTCAAGTACTGTATCCTTTCCCAACTGGGATCAGCTCTGGCAGTCCTTTACTTGAATTAAATTTGCAGATGTGTGTGCTTGGTATGGTGTTGAAAAAAAAAAAAATACTCTGTATTGATGGCTCTGTCATTTTCTATTTTCTTACAGTTTGCCCAGTTCACATGTTTATGCTCCCAGTGTGGCCCTGATAGAAATTTGTTTTTAACGATTCTTGTTGCGAAAAATGGGAGAAGATCTCTCTAATTTTTAACTCCATCAATAACTTAGAATAGGGGTGGCACCTGTGGCTCAAAGGAGTAGGGCAGTGGCCCCACATGCGGGAGGTGGCAGGTTCAAACCCAGTCCCAGCCAAAAACTACAAAAAAAAAAAAAATAACTTAGAATAAAACCAAGAAGTTTTAGAAGTCCATGCTGATGAAATACATCATGAATGAGAAATAAATTATACTATGTTAGAAGTAAAAAGATAAGCGTGGCATTCTTTGAGGACAATGTCATTGGCTACAAATAAAATACTAAAAACCCAATTTGAATTAAATTGTTTGATCAAGTGTCAATTTAAAAATTACCATATATTTCATAGTAAAAAGCAATCAATGCACAAAGAAAATTTATTTTATTCACAGAAAAATAAAACAAATGTATTAGTAACACACAGATGAGTAAGTTTTATAAAATTCTTCATTGCTGACCTCATAATTGCAATCAATACATTTCTCAGGGAAATTATATCACATATTGTAAAGATAAATCTTCTAATATTTACGTATTTGGGGGAAATAAAATGTCAAAATGTATTTTTTTTTTGGTTTGAGACAGAGTCTCATTTTGTCACCCCCAGTAGAGTGCAATGGCATCACAGCTCATAGCAACCTCAAACTCCTGGGCTCAAGTGATTCACTTGCCTCAGCCTCCCGAGTAGCTGGGACTACAGACACCTGCCACAGACACCTGCCATTTGTAGAGAAGGGGGGTCTTGCTCTTGCTCAGGCTAGGCTTTAACTTGTGAGCTCAAGAGACCCACCCACCTAGGCCTCCCAGAGTGAGAAAATTACAGGTGTGAGCAACCACGCCTGGCCCTTGTCAAAATACATTTTTAAAAGGATTTGAAGAATACTGGCCTAGATGAACACCAGAATATTTTTTTATCCTGCTGATATTCTAATTACAATTTTATCAAAACTAGAAGTTAGTATGTGAATAAATTAGAGCTTAAGATATTATTCCCTTTGGAAACATTGGTTTGTATTTCAAATATTATTTTACATTTGTTTTCTCTAGGCGCCAGACATGAAGAAATATAATTCCCAAAATATTCTTTCACAATTCTTATTTTCTCTATTACAAACTTTTCCCTCTTTTCCCAAAAACAACAGGCAATTCCCCAACTGGGACACAGTACATCTGCTCTACGAATTCCTTGTTTGCCAATCTCAGGCAATAGGTAATCCTCCTCCATGTTACCTAGCACACTGACACACGTATAGCTTCTGAATTTTAATATTATTTGCTAACTATTTTTAATCACTTGTATCCTCTAGGAGCCAGGAAGCCAGTCTAGTAGAAGCAACAGCATTGGGTAAACTATTTGTGTTCCAACACCTCAGTGAAGGACAGTGCTACAAAAGAAACTCCACTAACCTTTAAGAAACATGTGTCGGTGGTCAAAGAATAGCCAAAGAGTGAGACCATGTGGAGTTCAATACCCAACTCATGTCTACTAGGCTTGTGACCCTGGTTAGGTAAATTTCTCCAAGTCTTTTCGTTTCCTTCTTTATAATATAGATATAATATTTCATTTCATTCAATCATTATGAAGTCAAAGTAGATGATGTAGTAAAAACCTGGAGGCTGGGAGATGGAGATCGAAGCAGTGGCAGGTTTGGTGTTTGATGAGAGCTGCCCTCTGTTTCCAGGTACCTGTTTCCATGGTACCTGTTGCTCCATGCTCACAGGAATGCTGGTTTCACATGGTGGCAGGTACAAGCTGCATCCTTTACAAGGGCATTAATCCCATTCATGTGGAGAGGACCCCTCATGAGCGAATCACCTCTCAAAGGGCTCACCTTTTAATGCAGGATGTCCCAAAAGTCCCCCTAAAAGTTGCCATACGTAGCGAAAATGGGAAATTATAGCTAAATATGCCCTTATTTCCAAAATATTCATTGCAAAATTTTACAGAGAGGATATTATGTAAATATTTTTTAAAGTTTTGTAATGAATATTTTGGAAATGAAATTACATTTAGCTACAAATTTTCATTTCTCTACATTTAGGGGCCTGAGGAGAGACTTTTGGGACATCTTTACTATCACATTGGCAACACCTGAATTTTGGACATATTCGAACCATAACAATAATAATTCTCTTCTAGACCTTCTTAAACCTTTTATTATTGTCTCCTTTGACTGAGATTTCTGAAATCTTACCAGACATACCAACTGCCATTTGCCGGCCTATTTCATGACAAAAGTAAACATCTAATTAAATTGCAAAGAATGTAAAGCTCAGACCTTTCCAAACCAATCAAACCAGATCAAAAAAAAAATTTTTATTTTTTTAAGAGACAGAGTCTTAGTTTATTGCCCTCTATGCTGTAGCATCACAGCTCATAGCAACCGCCAGTTCCTGGGCTTAGGTGATTCTCCTGCCTCAGCCTCCCAAGTAGCTGGGACTGCAGGTGCCTGCCACAACACTCCGCTATTTTTTGTTGTTGTTGCAGTTTAGCTGGGGCCAGGTTTGAACCTGCCACCCTCGGTATATGGGGCCAGTGCCCCACTCACTGAGCCACAGGCACCGTCCCAGATCAAAATATTTTTTTCAGGAATTATCTGAGTTACAAGTTGTTGGGTGAGACATAATTAAATAACAATAATAGTTTATCTGAGAAAAGAGGAGGTACCCTCACTAAAGTAGAATTCAATTCAACAATCCTTTTGCAACTGTCTAGTAGAAATAACTTGTGTGGAAAGCACAAGGGAGATACAGGATGATCAGATAGAGCAGTCCCCTACACACTGTGATCAGATGGACTCAAGCAGATGACCATGCACCTGACAGAACTGAAGAACAGGCCACTTGGTATCCCAGTGTTGGAGCCTTTGTGTTTACAGGTGTGAGTAATTTTTTTCTTTTAACTTGTGTGTCTGTGTTTAATGTTTCCCAGAGTCTACCATAGTCCACATTTCCACAAGGACAATTAAAGTTTTTTACGTTTAGCTTTTCGTCTTTATCCAGACTGAGGAGGACCCAGATGCTTCCGGGGCACATGAGCCAGGGCCACTGCTGTACCAGCAAGCACCAGAAGCACCCAGGCGGCCGGGAAAGGCAGGTGGGTGGCATCACCGCAGGACCAACTCGACAAATATCACCAGGTTACTTTGGTGATGCAGTGATGCGATAGGGCTACTACTAAGTTTGGGGAAGGGAAAGTCCCTAAGTGAAGAACAAACTTTTCAGAGAAGCTGAAGAGAAGATTAAGGGTAATGGAGGGATGTGTGCCCTGGTGGATTGAAGCCACATGGAGGGGGAAGTTCATAAATACTAAAAATGATTAAAAAAAAAAAAAAGAAAAGAAAAAGAAAAAATATGTTTACATTTGACATATTAATATAATAAGTACATACTTAATTATATATACAAGTATTTTTTAAAAGAGGAAATAAATAAATGTGTGCTATACTGCTAGGAGCAGGTTATTCTGTTTTTCCTAACCTGGTACTGCCATTTTTCCTAAGGTGTCCATTGCTGATTAAATAACAACCTTTTCTCAAACCCAGTTTTCTTTGCTCTGTTTAGATGGAATGAGGTGTAGAGAGATCCTTCTCCTTTTTTCTTTCTCCACTAATCTCTGAAGCAGAAATGCTGTTTGATGTCTATTTCTCTTCTGTCACTTGAATCACCAAGCTGGTCTTCTTTGGGGACCTCTTGGGTTTCACATATGCTTAGCATCTTGTTTCCGTCTATAATTAGTGAATTCTGTAAACGGTTGCTTGCATTTTATGTACTGGGTTTTATTAAGTTAAAGTTACCATATTAATGTTTTGGGGGAGACAGACAGAGCTTATTACATTTTATCTCTTGCATATTGGTAGGCAGAGGGTATATTTGAAATTAACCTAAAATAGGCCTGCAGTAACTCAATAAAATTTTAAGATTTCGCTAAATATCATGTTGGCTAGGAGCCAAATTTTTGCTTATCCACTTATGATGGCTTAAGATATGCTAACTGCAGAGTTTACATAATATGTGTATAACATATATTTTACTTCTGTTTTATCCTAAATTCAATTAACTGTTATTAAATAACTTATGAATGCAGATATAATAACTTTATAAATATGAATAGTTGACAAAGTTGACCAACTCAAAAAGAAATCACAGACTTTGGGGAACAAAAGCAGAGTGGTTTAAAAAAACACATTTGTATAGAGTTACAGTATGAAACTGGAAAAATATAATATCTCACATTAAAATCACATAATTGTATATGTGGTGCTGTTATATTGTACATAACTCCTTAAGTTAATAACATTTGATTTTCTTTCACTAGTTAACCATATGATTAGTTTGCATCTGAAATAGACTATACAATAAACTGCATAGTCTATGAATATTTTCAAATGACTGTCCCACAAATTTAAAATATCTTTTTTAAAAACTTGAAAGTACCAGGCTGTATTTATTGTTGGAAAATAAAAAAGAAACTTCTCAAGCCTCATAAGGAGAGGGAGCTCAGAAAAATAAAATATCAATGATGTGATTAAAAACCATTTATACAAGACAAAGTTTTGCAAAGGCACCTTAAGTCAGAAGATATTACATAGGAAACACAAGAGTGGGAAAGGAGGGGTGGATAGGATATTTTTGTATGAAAAGGCACTCAGATTTATGTTGAAAGTACAATGTATACTTGACATAAATTCCTGAGATTCAGTGTGCTAGGACTAGGTCCACTGCTCGGAAGAGGCTACTTCAAAGTCCATTCAAAGATACCCCCTCTGACCTTCCTCCTACAAAATCAATGAATTGACATATGATGGGGGACTATAAACCCAGGCAGACCAGAAGGTCAAGAAAGTACACCTTAGGGCAGTGCTAGTCTACAGGCTGGCAGAATCCTCATCATCCGGGAGTTTGTTAGAACGCAGTCTCAGCCCCCACTCTACACGGACAGCATCAGAATCTGTGGGAATGTACCTAGCAGCACAAGTTTCCACAAGGCCTATTAGCACTTCTATGCACAGTAAAATTTGAGAAGCCCTGTTCTAGAACACAGGTCATCAAACTTTCTTTGAAAGAGTCTAACAGAAAATATTTAAGGTTTTTCAGGCATAATTTCTCAATTCCGCATGGTCAGCAGGGCCGACAATACGTAAAAGAATGAGCATGGCCCTGTGTGCGCCAGTAAAACTTATTTATGTCATAAAATACTGTCCCTCGTCTTTTTCTTTTTTTAACCTCCGTGCCCCCACAACTATTCAAAAATGTAAAAACCAGCTCAGCGCCTGTGGCTCAAGCGGCTAAGGCGCCAGCCACGTACACCTAAGATGGCGGGTTCGAATCCCCAGCCCGGGCCCGCCAAACAACAACGATGGCTGCAACCAAAAAATGGCCGGGCATTGTGGCGGGCGCCTGTGGTCCCAGCTACTTGGGAGGCGGAGGCAGGAGACTCGCTTGAGCCTAGGAGTTGGAGGTTGCTATGAGCTGTGATGCCACAGCACTCTACCCAGGGGGATAGCTTGAGGCTCCGTCTCAAAAAAAAAAAAAAATTTTTACCCATTTCTACTTTTTCTTTCTTTCTTTTTCTTTTTCTTTTTTTTTTTTTTGCAGTTTTTGGCTGGAGCTGGGTTTGAACCCACCACCTCTGGTGTATGGAGCCAGCACCCTACTCCTTTGAGCTGCAGGCGCCACCGCTCTTTTTTTTTGAAACAGAGTCTCACTCTGTTGCCCAAGCTAGAGTGCTGCGGCATCAGCCTAGCTCATAGCAACCTCAAATTCCTGGGCTGTAGAGATACTACTGCCTCAGTCTACCAAGTAGCTGGGGCTACAAGCACCTACCATAATACCCAGCTAATTTTTTTTATTTTTAGTAGAGAGTGTCTTGCTCAGGCTGATCTCGAACTCCTGAGTTCAAGCAATCTACCCACCTTGGCCTGCCAGAGTGCTCGGATTATAGGCATGAGCCATGCACTTAGCCCTATTTCTACTTTTTAATGGTAACTATGAAATGATATCACTCTATCTGTAGTAAATTGCTAGTATCTTTATAAAGTAGCTTGTGGAATGTAGAATGGTCCTGCCCTTTTTGTTTAGAAGGAGAGGGAAGATGGAAGTACTAGATCAAGTTGAGGGGAGACCCAGCCCTTTGAAGGAATCTAGAGGTCCTGGGCCCCCAGAGAATTGGAAATCACTCTTGGGTTCCTAGAGCTCTGTTGTAGCCATCTGCACCAGATGTGAGTCTATAGAAATCTGTCACACAGCAACCACCTGCATCTGGCATTTACAAATGTCCAGAGAGAATCTCCGGGAACTGCTTCTGCTCTGGAGACCCATGTCCATCTGAAATCACATCTTGAGTTTCCAAAACTAGAGCTGAGAGCTAGGTCCAGCTGGTCTTGATGAAATCAGCTTCTGCCCCACTGTCCTAGAGTCTTCAAGCATGGCTTCATGAGACACCCAAGATGCTTCTTGTGACCTTCTGGGCCAGATGGAAGGTCAAGGTAGACCTGAAGCCACGCCTGGATTGCCAGTGTGCTCCAGTCTAATCTGGGTCCTATGAAGCCTTGCCAGAGGCCCAGCAAGATCTTTAGCTGCCAGAGTATCCCAGGACCATACCTGAAATCTCCTGATTCCTGGGCTTTGATGACACCTCCAAGAACTGGATGCTAATCAGAAATCAAAGGGGAACAAAGCACTGCCAATGTAAATTTTCAGTAGAGGAGGCCGTGGATAGGTCTCTCTCCCTGTCTCTCTCATACACATTTCCTAAGTGCTCTCAAGGAAAGCAACAGGCTGCTCTGAAAACATGAGGTCAGACAATTAAGTTGAAGAACTTATCCTAGAGAAAGTGCTATGTACCTCATTGCTGAATGTCATCCCTATGGTCACCTGCAAAGTACTCCCCTTAGGAAGCTATGCACTAATACCAGTGCCTAGTCTGCCCTTCAGGACACTTTTTCTAGGACGAGTCTGCAAACTTAATTGTCAGACATTGTATATGCTAGAAGAGGGGATTTGGGAGGAAGTGAGATTTAGTTTGGGCATGAGGGACCCTGTCTGAGGAACTGACATAGATACCAAGAGTCTTGTTACTCCCACTCTTCTGGCCCCCACATGGGTATTGTTTGCATTCTGGACCAGATTTAAAGTCTTTCCTAAAGGTTTTGCTAAATGTTACAGGAGAACATGGAGAAGTACAGTAAAAGCAGCACGAAGCCACTTGGCTTTATGGAACTCACATTCTTTGGCACCTTGCTTGAAGCTGGCTTGCTTCAAGGGTTCAACTGCCATACTTTGGTCTACACCACTTACGCCCAGGCCACAAAGGATCATTGCCAGAACATTTAACTTCGTAATTCACAACCTGAGTCCCTGTGAACCTGTCATCTTGTGCCCTGAGCCCCTTCCTAGGTATCTTGCTCCTGGGGTCCAGATCAAAACGGCCAGGTTCCCATTCAGTTCTACCCACCGCAGCCTTTCCCACCTGGCCCTCATTTCTGCCCTGAAACACTGCCATCTGCTGCTGCCACCTCCTGCAGCGGGACACCGTTAATCCAGACGTGACGACAGGCTTCAGCAGAGTCTGCATGACCCTCTTTGGGCAGTGCTGCGGACCTACTTGTGTAATGTGGGGTATTGTACTCGGTGGCCTCTCTCATCTTTTCCAACTCCCAATCCACAAGGGATTTAAAAACCAGAGATAATCCTGTTTGTTTACTTGGCTTCTGCTTGAAAGCAGAGGCCCTCAGTAACCTTTTACGGTTTTTTTTTTTCGGCCTTTCTAATTTTGAAGTTCCCATTTCTTTGTGCTTTTTTAGAAATCCTACCCCCTTCCAATTTAACTAACAGCCTAACTGCCAAATTGTGCTTCCCTTTAAGAGTGTGAGCAGCCAATTCAAGCAGCTTGTCTGTGGGGCTTCTCACACGGTCAGGTTCCCAGCTCATTCCCAGTGAGGTGGTCAGCTCTAAATTTAACTATGACCCTTCTGCCAGCATGTGTAAGCCAGGGCTGCAAGAGCAAAATCATAGCTGGACTGTTCTCAAGGGTGTGTGTGTAGAAGGTAGAAGAGAAGGTGGGTGAGGCTTCCTAAAAGGCTAGACCACCCTAGGGGAAGAAGAGGTGAAGTTCATAGTAGGGAGAGTACAGTTACCCCTATGGACTGTTGGAGTTTACCCTAGCATAGCTGAGTCCCTCGGAGAAAGTCACCCAAACTCTCCATCTTCTCAGTTTTCTCCCACTGTAAAGCATCCGTGACCTAACTCACCTGGATTTGCAGTTACCATGGCTTGTTGCCAAGCATTATGCCACAATGATGTGCTCTTCCTTGTCATTGATTCCGAAGTCACAGGTCCTAGGTTTATGAATCTGCACCTTGTATAATATTGATTCCAGCACTTGTTTGGTTGCCTGACTCATACCTTTAGTTGGTTGGCATCTTTTCTCCTTCAATGGGTACATATTTAAAAGGCAAATGTCTAATTTTGTTTGTGGAATGACTTTGTCAAATCAAGTACTAAAAAGCGTAACTCCAAAGTATTGAAGCTCATTTAGTTCATAAAAATTTAGCTCATTATGATTTTGTCACACCTCTAATTTGTATTTATATTCATGATTCAGGTATACCTTGAAATTCATATATATGGGCTTGGCACCTGTAGCTCAAGCAGCTAGGGTACTAGCCATATACACCAGAGCCAGCGGGTTCAAATCCAGCCTGGGCCTGCCAAACAACAATGACAACTATAACCAAAAGATGGCCAGGCATTATGGTGGGTGCCTGTGGTCCCAGCTACCTGGGAGGCTGAGGCAGGAGAAACACTTAAGCCCAGGAGTTGGAGGTTACCGTGAGCTGTGACACCACAGCATGCTACCCAGGGTGACAGCTTGAGGTTCTGTCTCAGAAAAAAGAAAAAAGAAATTCATATATATGATGTCATCTATCATATATGCCACTGTGTGACATTTTTAGAGTGGCAGCAGATTATGACTCAAATAGAGCAACCTCTATTTTTTGTGATTGATCATTAGTAAACATTTTGGAAATAGTCTAGGGTCAGGTTTGGAGAGGCTGAGTGTATGTGTCTTCATAAAATGCCCCACCTTGAAGTAGAGAGAAGGACCAGATAACAAAGCTGGAGCTGGGGAGCTAGTGTCCCCTGGACATGCCCAGGTTAGAGTCACAAACAGGGACTTGACCAAGCAGGAACATGGACCAGTTGGCTCTCTTCAGCTTATGTCATTTTCTGTAAGTAAGCTAGAGCTTTTTGTGGGTAACTCTTTCTTTAGCTTAGGTCTGTAAGAGCCTAAGGGTTAGGAGTTCCCATCCTGACATTAGAGCTTACCAAGTGTGTGACGTTAGTCTAGTTACTTCTTTATGCCAGTTTCTTCATCTGTACACTGGGGGAAATACAGGTATCCTCTAGAGTAGTTGTGAAAATCCAGATGAAAATGTGTGTGTATGTGGATCCCTCTCTGGTACATGGAAAGCACTCAATAAATGCTGGCTTGAAAACACTAACATTCTTCCCATTATCATTCTCTAACTTCTAGGGAAATCGTTTTAGATGAGCCATTAAGTAGGATAGGGGAAGATTAGTGAATATTTCTCAAAGCTTTTAAGAAATATTAGACTTATAACCTAGGCCCCAAACTTCTTTGCCCAGTTTTTCAGCCCTGGGAGTGTCCCTGTTCAAAATAACTTACTGATCTGGTGGATCCTACGGCTGATTCAGGGTTATAGGTGGGGTTTTTTTGCTTGTTTTTCAAGGTGATACTTTTTATTAAGAAAGAGATAAAAGCTTTCCTCCCTGCTCTTGGAGGGCAATATGTTGGATTCTCAAGCAATTCTTCACCAAGTCCCTATTTGTATTTATTTATTAGTTTAGTTTGTACCATTATCCTGTATTCATGTTCAAAGTTGATCATCCTGGATGGGTTCCTTTAATTACTACAGTCATCTGCTGTGCTCCTGTAAATATCTTCTCTGCCATTCATGGCTCAGAAATTTCTGTTCTGTTGTCAGCAATGACCAAAGCTTCTTATATTCAGCAACCATATTTATCATTTAGACCAAAACAGTGAAACTTGACATTGTGGTTAAAAGTACTGTTGGTTAGATTTATCATTTGCATTAGTCTTTTTGCAGTATGCAGATTCATTTGTAGATCTTCATGTTCAGTGGGAAGGAAGATGTCAAAAGTCCACCTCTATTGACCTTCCTTGAGGTTTTCTACCCTCATGTCATGTGCCCATCCTTCAATTAATCCCCGTGGTCCAGAGGGAATGAAATAATCTGGTCACTGTGGCACCCACCCTGGGGATGGAGACTGAACTGAAACAGAGTTTCGTATCACAAAGCTGTGAAATCTGGGGCTCTCCTGTGATGAGAAATGGATGCTGGGGAGGCTGTCAGCAGATATCCTTTCTGTTGAGTGTCAACCTAGGAGCTGTAGGCTAATGAGAAACTGGGATGACTGGGGTGAGTTTAAGAACTGAAATTCATCTGCCTCTCCTATTGTACGTGCTCAGAGGACAAAACACCCAGCTCTTCTAGAGGAGTGATGAAGATGTGTTTAGGGGCGGCCTTTGTGAAGCGGTAACATGCGGCTGGGTCTTAAAGGGTCAGGGTCTTTCCTTAGGCAAAGGAAATGGCACAAGGAAGAATGTAGAGACCTGGATGTGAAGGGAGTATCTTTGAAAATGATGGACAGAGAGCAATTTATGGTGCAGGATGATAGCAGCTCCTTAGGTCTCCAGCTTTTTGGAGTCAACCTACACGTTTCACAAATGAAAAGACAAGTTCAGAGGGATCAAATGACTTCCCAAGAGTATGTGGTTAATAAGCTGAGTCCTGGTTTCTTCTCACTTACCTGCTGCCCAACTTGATTCCTTGTGTCAAGTTCTTTTAAAAATAATAATAATTACTGCTATGGAATCTAGTGCAGTTCCATATCATGTCCCTGAAACCAGGGGATGGGTTAGTGCTTCCATAAACAACTTTTTTTTGTGCGGTATTACTTTTATTTACATATATAAGCCCTGTGCCGCCAAAGCTCTTAGCATAAGCATTGCTTGGCATACACACACTCTTGTACCCTAAATAGCAGAGGCCTAGAAATGTTTGTCTACTTTTGCCAACATCTGACTGTGATTATCTTTAACCACAGTCACACTTGTTTGTCTCTTAAAATAGTATTGACTCTCCCAAGGAGGCTGTTTCAATTCTCAAAGCCCTCCCAGAACTCTGCTTCCCCCACCTGCCTGGTGGTGTGGACAGCCTGTGCTTCCCTTTAATTTAATTAGCTCATTTAGTTTTCCTGCCCCCTTGTGTTGGCCCTCCTGAATCCTTCCTTAGAATTCACATACCTCTTCTGACGGGAGTATTGAGTTTTACCTCCTGGAGCCCACCTGTGGGCTCAGAAACTGAGGGAGTATCGGATTTTACCTCCTGGAGCCCACCTGTGGGCCCAGAAACTAAAGTACACTCTCCCTGAGGTGGTCTTCTTCCCTCCTGTTCCTGTGCCCACAGGCCAGGCCAATCTATAGGGGTTACTCCCCCAGAGGAGAGTAGCCTAAAGGCCTAGCCATGTCTGACCTGCAAGGATGGAACCTGTCAGTTTTTGAAATAAAGGTCCCTCACCTCCAACTTCTCCATCCAGCCCACATGGATATTAAAAATCTGTGTCCTTGGTTCAGTGTAGTGGCCCAGCCCTGTAATACCAGTACTTTGGGAGGCCAAGATAGGAGGATTGCCACGTGACCTCAGGAGTTTGAGACTAGCCTTACCAAGACCCCGTTTCTACCAAAAAATAGAAAAATTAGGTGGGCAATGTGGTGGGTTCCTATAGTCCCAGTTACTCAGGAGGCTGAAGTGGGAAGATTGCTTGAGCCCATGAGTCTGAGGTTGCTGTGAGCTATGATGATGCCATTGCACTCTAGCCTGGGTGACAGAGCAAGGACAGTATCCTCACTTTGGTGTCTGTCTCAGAGGAAGTCAGTATTCCTGTATAGCTAATCTATTGGGTTTCTTTGCTTTAAAGTAAATGCTGCCTCCTTTTGACCTTGAACTTAACAGGAGTAAAGGTAGAGAAGTGAAGAAGGTGTTTTGCCCTCTCACCTTTTCTAGAATAATACATCATACCAAGCTGGGAAAGCTTAGTCGTCTTACTGGAGAAGGTCTTTCTCAGAGCCATCACTAGGGCAAATAGGACATGAACAAACACCAGCTCACACATGTGATTCTGTGTTGTGTGCTTTGGACTTGGATTCTATCACTAAGAGAACTCTTTTCTGAAATGATTGGGATAACACATTGGTGGCTGACACAAAAACCCCTGCAAAGTAAGAACTCTGAACTAGCAGTCAGGATTGCCTTCCTGCTCTTTGGGCTAGCTCTATGTTTCAAGCAGCATGTTCATCAGAGTTGGGGCATGGAGGTTACCCACTGAGCCCTGGCAAGAGCCACTCTTGGACAATATTGCTCATCCCAAACCACAAAGGTTGTTTCTGCAAAACCTTGTGATAGTAGAATTGAAAGTTTAGGTGCTTAATGGTGGAAAGAGGTTTTGGAGACAAAGGTTGCAGATGAGCTCGTGAAAACCCTATAAATACTTTTATAGTCTCTAAATTAGCTCAACAAATTAGCCTTTCCCAAAAAAGAATAACAATGAATATTGTGCAGTCTCCATTCTATTGGATTAGAAATATTTCCGAATTCTTTCTAACTTAAAATTTGAACTAAACATTGTTAAATTCCTGTTTGTGTGTGTGTAGATAGGAGGTACATTGAGATACTTCCATCTGCCTGAGGTCCTTCATCCAAATGGGGTCCAAAACTCTAAGAATACAGATTTGGGAGCATAAAACTGTAAGAATACGGATTTGGGGGCTCCACAGACCTGCCTCAGACCCTGGTTCTGTCTTCTGATGCAGAGTTTAACTACCTTAGGGTGCTTTGGTACATGTATTGAATAAAAATGCGTGGACACTCAGGTTTTTAAGCCCCTGTGCTTTCCCTGTGGCAATGTGATGTATCAGAACACCCAAGAGCACAATGGCACTGGTTCTGCCTTCATTGCCATGCCTTTCATTGCACATGGGTGAAAACTCCTCTCTCCAAAACACACACACCAAGATTCTTGCCACAGGTTCTGACATCTCTCCTAAGATAAGGACTTTATTGGAAAACCTACATCTGGTTAACCACCAGCTTGATCCTCCTTCATCATTTCAGTCCCCTTCTATACCGTTCCGATTTACCCCATCATGAATTGTTTAAAGACTTGACTTTACATGTTAATGTATTTGTTGAGCAAAAATTTATTGAACTCTTAAATAATACTGAAACTTAAATTTACAATGTAGAGAACACCCAGAGAAATAATACCATATTGATTGGGAGTTTGCACACAATGGGAGTAATCACTATATTATCCTTGTTGAGACATTCCTATATCCTTAAACTTTGGCCGTAGTACATGTTACTTTGACGGGAGTGTCTCCTCTCTTAGATGGTAGTCCTCATTGGTGACCCAGAGGAACATAGAAACTGCCCAAGAGCCAAAGCCTGAAATCTCGCACATTTGCCACGCTCACTGCTGGTGCAACTTGGTACATCCACTGAGCGATGAAAATTCCTGGGCTGTGATATGTGCTGCAGAGTTCTTCTTAATCCTTACTCGTAGGCCTGTCTTCTTACAAATTCCACAAATTTTGTTCACATAATAAGGGAGGTTTAAAAGACAAAATAAGGCTGCAATTCTTTGAAGTTTCTACCTTAAAACATTTTTCTTAACATTAAAGTAAGGTAAATTATATCCCCAAATCTCATAATACATACAAATAAATTTTAGGAAAATATAGTAAACTCTATAAAGGAAGTTCAGACAAATGACAGTCTAGGAAAAAAATACTTGTAACTTACCTAATAGATAAAAGATTAATATCCAGAATATCTTTAGAGTTCTTATAAATCATTAAGAAAGAACAATAACTCCATAGGGGGAAAAATGGGCAGAAGTTATGAAGATGCAAGATTTTAAAAGAGGCAGTAGACTTTTGAAAAGATATCTAGTATTTGGAAAAATGCAAATGAAAACAAAATTATTTTTCATTTTTCAGATTGGCAAAATCATTGGTAAGGCAGAAGAATAGACATTCACCCACTGGAGAATATAAATTGATAGTCTTTCTGGAGAGCCATGTGGCAAAATCTATAAAAATTGAAAACCTATTAATGCTACTTCTTGTATTACCCCATAAAGGAATTCTCATTTGTCTTAGGATGTTCATGTGACAATGTTTGTAATAGTAAACAAGAAGATGGAGAGCAGCATTGTTTCCAACAGGGGAATGACTTTGGTATAGTTTTACTGTGGAGTAGTATGCAGCCATCTAAAACAAGTAAGGAAGATCCAAATATGGGAAGAGCCCCCACTTGTTAAGTAGGAAAAAAATCCATATGGAATCATTCTACTGTATAGTATGAACAGCTTTCTATGAGAACAAACTGTGTCTATGTAGGTGAATACATTGAAAATGGTCTGAGGTTCACACCAAGAAGCTATGGTTACTTGTAGGTAGGAGAGTGGACTTGTGGTACAGAAAGAAGTAGAGAGAGTTGGGATTCTTTATCCTATAATCTTCTAAGGCAGCGGTTCTCAACCTGTGAGTTGCGACCCACAGGAACTGTATTAAAGGGCCGTGGCATTAGGAAGATTGGAACCACTCTTCTAAGGTATTATTTGAAATTTCATAAATAAATATTTATTATATACTTTTTAAAGTAATACATGTAGCAGATAATTTGGAAGATATAGGAAAATTAAGGAAAAAAATAACCTATAATCCTAGACACCTTGACTTAGTTACTTTATATATTTTATATATACTAGCAGTGCCAAAAAAATGTATACACATTTTAAGAAAAGTTTTATATGTATTCCTGGACACTGATTGTAACCACTTTGAGCACCTCTTGTAATTGCAGAAGTCAAACATGACTTGTATTCATCTTTTGTTATTGGTATATATTGAATATTACAATTTTAATACAGTTTTTTCCTTTCTTAAAACATGTATACATTTTTTACAACCTCTTTTTTTTTTTTTTTTTTGCTTAATATCATGTAAAAATTTCCTTACAGTTTTACAAATTTGTAGTCTCTCATGGAACCTTTAAATGTGTATGATAAGTCTACACACTTTAAGGCTCTAGAGTGGATGGTAGGTTTCTCAAGGGCCACTAGAAACAGATATCTGGAAATGGAGCTTGTACCTGTCTGCCTGGTAAGAGTGGTGGCAAATAAAGGGCAGCTGAGCTGAGGCCCAAGAACCCAAAACCTAGGTGCTAGAGGACAACTGAAACCATACATTGCCCTGCCCCCTTTCTTGCTTTCTCTCCTAATAATCAGTGGACCCTATATTTTTGCTTCTTGCCAACTCAACTTCTGACTCTGGCTTCTAGAAACTGCCTTCTCTTCTGGTGTCCCTGAGAGCTGGGACCAAAGAACAAGATTTGCAATCTGTCCCTCCCCTGCAGTAATGGTATCTCAAAGTCTGCTTAGAATACATGTTTGAATCTTCTGTATCTCTGGGGTTTGAAGGTGAAAGAGCTGGTAAGGGCTATCTAAAGTTGTTCTTCCATTTGATAGATAAGTAAATTGCAACTCAGCAAGATTGGTTATTGCCTAAGATCATGCAGCAGGTTGGCAGTAAACTTGGAAATCACATGTGGGTTCTTGGTGTGGCCCAGAGCTCTTTTTACTGTGCTATACTCACCTCTTAGGTTGGGAGCCTGGGCCCAGCACTGATGGTACCATGAAATATACCTAAGCAGCAGTCAGGCAGTCTGGAGCCCTGAAACTTAGCCAAAGGGTCAGTGGGCTGAAGATGGGTCATCTGGGCTCAAGTTTTGGTTCATTCATTCAATAATACCCTGCTTTACACCTACACGCACACATTCAAAGATTCAGTAAATATTCTAAAGTGTTAAAGGTCTGCAGTTCAGCTATCACAAGACAGTAGGAATACAGAAACCGTTTTTGTTTTTGTTTTGAGACAAAGTCTCACTTTGTCACCCTCGGTAAGAGTGCCCTGGTGTCATACATGGCTCACAGCAACCTCAAACTCTTCACTCAAGTGATCCTCTTGCCTCAGCCTCCCGAATAGCTGGGACTGCAGGCGCCTGCCACAACGCTGGGCTATTTTTAGAGATGGGGTCTCATTCTGGCTCAGGCTGGTCTTGAACTCCTGAGCTCAGGCAATCCACCCACCTTGGCTTCCCAGAGTACTAGGATTACAGTTGTGAGCCACTGCACCTGGCCAGAAACTTTTCGTTTTCATCAGTTTTTTTTCTATAATAATTATAATTATGTGTTACTCTTGAAATCTTGACTTCTTTTAAGTCCTCTTGTTCATCTAAGTATTTTAATTTATACTTAGAAGTACTTCCTAACTTTGGAATAAGAAATGAGGGGAAATGTTAGAAACCAGATAAATCCCCTCTTTCATATGAGCCTGATAATTCTGGGTTCTCTGACCCGAGTTTGTGGCAGTCTTAACCATGTCATGCAACCCTTGTGTTCACACCTGTACATGCCTGTGAGTGTAATGTGTGTCTGCACTCGTTGATAGGCTGCATCTGCATTTGGGACAGATGAGGAGCAGCAGGTTATAAAAGGGAATACAGGGTGGCAAATACTTGGAGGAAGGATGTGCAGTCTCCCTTGCTGCTGTCCTAGGAAGGAAAATGAGAGTGGGAGGCCTTTCCACTGGATGACTCAAAGCACTGCAGTCTGATGCTGAGGGTAGGGCTGGCTGTCTTGCAGACGTGAGGCCCTGTGGGCATTGCTGTGTTACAATGTAATACTGTTTATTGTTATTCATTAGTCATTGTCATTGCTATTTATTATCATGTAATAACCTTTCACTGTTGCTTTATGTAAATATGCTTATCTCAGAGATAGGTGGTAGTTATCCTTATTTTATGGATAAGTAAACTGAGATTCAGAAAGGTCAAGAGGTAAAAGTGGAACTCAAATCTCGAGGTCACCTCACTCTACCATTTGACTTCCATACTCTTCCATGCACATGTGAACAGACACCTTGATATCCTTTTCTTTTAAAAAAGAAAAGACAGAGTCTCACTATGTTACCCTCGGTAGAGTGCTGTGTCATCACAGCTCACAGCAACCTCCAAATCTTGGGCTTAAGCGATTCTCTTGCCTTAGCCTCCCAAGTACCTAGGACTACAGGTGCCTGCCACAAAGCCTGGCTATTTTTGTTGTTGTTGTTGTTGTCATTGTTGTTTTACTTGGCCCAGGCTGGGTTCAAACCCACCAACTCTGGTGTATATGGCTGGCTCCCTAGCAGCTGAGCTATAGGCACTAAGCCTTGATATGCTTTTTATTCATTTAATATTTAGGACATATTTATTGAGTACTTGCTATGAAATATTTTTCCCCAACACATGTTTGTTGAGTTTTTAGTTCTGTGTCAATCTTAGAACTAAAGGTATTAGAAACCCAAAAGTGAACAAAAATAGGCAAAAAAAGTCTCTGCCCTCCATGAGCTGACATTTTATTAAGGGAAGTAGGATAAATAAATAGTAAACTTTATAGTAGGTATTTTAAAACATAGTATATTAACAGAAAATTTTGAGATTCAGTAAATGCCAACAGATCAGGAGATGATTGCCACTGAAAATATAATTTATTGCTCACAGTTCCCCTAGAGGAAGGGACATCCCATACTAGGCCACAGAAGAAACCACTGAGGTTGGGAGTAGGCAGAAAGAGTAAAGGAACTAGTGGACTCAAGTCTTTTAAGAGGTGAGACAGTGTAAACAGGTTTTTAACTGGCTAATTTAAATAATTTCAGAGGGCTTTGGAGTATAAGGGGCTGTCCCTAATTGTTTGGTACCTGGCCTTGTGGTGATTGGGGCAGGTAGATATTGGCCCCAAAAGTGAAAGCCTGATAGGGTGATTGGGGGTAAGGTAGAGGCTCTGGTTTGGTGGGTTTGCATATAAAAAGTGTGATATATCTCTAGGTATTAGCTAACCCTGGGTGGGGCTATCCCTCTGGGAACAAGACCCTAGATATCAAAGAGAAGAATATAGGAAATAAAAACACAAGTTTAAAACAGTTGACTAGAAGATGATAAGTGCTACAGAGAATGTAACAGTGGCAGCATGAAGAAGTTGGTGTTGCAGTTTTAAGTAGAGTAGTAATGGAAGGCTATGCTGGGAAGGCAGCATTTCAGTTACCACCTGCAACAAGAGAGGGAAAGAGCTTTGTAGGGTCAGGGAAAGGACTTACAGGTAGAGAGATAAATATGGTCAGAAGGGGGAGCGTATCTTATTGCTAATGTCCCAAGAGCTGTATCAACATGCCTTAGACCAGAGCAAAAAGAACTGAGACATCAGGTGACTGACACTCAGGTGTGCATGAGCTGAACATGGAGTGTTTTGTCCAGAGACTAGATATGAATATCCTGATCCTTCCTTTCATCCATGTTTAGTAGAATGTTTCTCCTGGTATCTTTTACTCTTTACCAGAAAGCAAGATGATCCTTGGTAGAAAGGCGATTCTAGTTCAGGAGACATTTCTCTGGCTCTCCAACTAGGAGCAGTCAGAAATTAAAAATTGCCAATTAAAGTGCATCCTATTTTATCACCTATGCTACACCCCAACCCCTTTTAAAGCACTCTAATGGTTGCCTGTTGCCTTTGGGATAAAGTACCAACCCCCTGCTACGGCCTGCAAGGCTCTAGGTCTAATTCCTGCCTACCTTTCCTCCTTCAATTCCTATCCCTCTGTCCATCAACTATGCTCTAGCCACAAGAACTTCCTTCAGGTCACTCGAATATCCCAAATTCATTTCTGCCTTAGGATCTGTGCAGTCTCTCTCCATGTTAAAATCCCTATCCCTATCTTTACATGGTAGGTTTCTTCTTATTATTCAGGTCTCAGCTTAAATGTCACTTCCGAGAAGAGACTGTCACCTACTATTCATTCTATAGATCTCATCCAGGCCCTTTCCAGCCCGTTAGGCGATTTAATTCTCTAAATACTATTCACCGCCACTGGAAAATTTTCTGAGCCATTTATTGGTTTATTATCTGATTCTACCCCCTCCCCCCCCATCCAAACTAGAATGACAGCATCCTTCTGTCAGGGACTTTGTCATCTGTACTGCTATAGCTCAGTGTCAGGGACAGCACCAGGCACATAGAAGGCACTTATCACAGATTTATTGAATGAATAAATAATCATGTAATAAAATGTCATGTAAATTGAGCCTATGGGGCCCAGCACTCAAGTAATAAAGGAGGCATTATGGTGTGGAATGATCTAAGCAGGCTTCTGGGGGAAAGGAGCTGGAAATGGTCTAACCGTGTATTTGCTCTACAAAGAGTATCTGCCGGATCTCTGTAGTACTAGATGGTATTCAATCCTAATCAATGCTGATCATGAAACTGCAGATTCTAGCTATAATAAAAAGGAGATGGCCTTGCCACCATTGGACAGGTAAGGCCAGGTAGCAGCTCTTGAGCCTTTGGCCAAGATGTATAGTATTTGGTAACAGAATAGAACCTTTTAAACAAATATGAATATGGGCCAGGTGTGATGGCTCATGCCTGTAATCCTAGCACTTTGGGGGGCTTAGGCAGGAGGATTGTTGAGGCCAGAAGTTTGAGAGCATCCTGAGCAAGACTAAGGCCATGTCTCTATAAAAAAATAGAAAAATCAGCCAGGCGTCAAGTCCCAGCTACTTAGGAGGCTGAGGTGGGAGGATGGCTTGAGCCTAGGAGTTTGAGGTTGCTGTGACTTGTGACCCATTTCACTTTAGCTGCAGTGACAGAGTGAGACTCCATCTGAATGAGAAATATGAATGTTTTCAACAGGCCACACCTCTCCTGGTTGTCCAATATTCAGCTTCTTATGTTTACCTTAACTGTTGGTCTTTGAGGTCATCTGAGGTTTGACCCTTGCCCTAGGTAAACAAATACTAAACAGCCTAGTGAATACTTTGAATGTTTTTACTATTTAAAGGAAATTTGAAATACTGCTAGTAAGTCTCTGGAATTGTCTCATGGCTGCAGGGCAAGGTATCAGCTTTGTCTTACCTGCCCTAAGGACAGGGATTCTTGCTAAAGAAAATTTCTAGTTTCAATTATACAAACAGTCTACATGTTATAATGGAAAACAATGGAATTGTTCCTGGGGTCTTGTGGTATCTTCCAATTCCAACCACTCTATCCAGCTCTTTGGTCCCCAAGGCTTATGATTGCTGGAACAGTTAGGTAACCTAATTCAATGTTTTCTGAACTAGAAGCCAGCCTTTGAGCTTCTGAGTTCTCCCTGCTCCAGTCTCTCATCATGTACTTGCCATTTCTCCCACCTTTAACACTGTTAGATTTGACTTAATAAGACTGGAAATGCCTCATGTCCACCAGTATCTTGGAATTCTCTTTCTATTCTTCAGCCTGTGGCCTCCCCAGCTATTCATCTCCCACATTCAAGACTCAAGAATAACCAGTGTTCTTTGTCATGACAATCTTTCTGTATTTATCAGTAACACTGATAAAATTTATGAGAATTGTATGCCTCTCCCAAATTTCCAACACCATTTTCAGTGACAATTTCAAGATCTAAAGAAGATACTCATAGGTTAAATACAAATCTGACCTCAGCCAAGCTTTTAGAATCTTCATTTAGGAATGAGTGTTTCATGTGGGAACTTGAACTTGAATGGGTTTTTATATGCCCACAAAGGCAAAATCAACTTTAAATGGCATATTAAAGCACAGCTTTTGAACTTTAACAAAATCTAGTTCTAGCCTTTAGTGTAAGCACCACATTGCTTGGTCTGTTTTCAGTGGAATGGAAAATTATTCCCTCATATTTGTGATCGGGACGTTATTTCATGAATAGAATTGAACATTTTACACAAGAATTATGTTCAGACTTTATTTACAGCTAATTTGTCGTGTATATGTCCAAGATTAGGCAAGCCAAATTATATAATTTGAAAACACCGGGACTAAATGAGTATTCAGTTTTACTTTGGTGGATTAAAATACTTTGCCAGTGAGAGACATAAGGTGATCAAAGTAAATATCACTATAGTCAAACCAAATTGATATTATATGCCTCCCAATATGATATATCATTGGGGGGGATGTTCCTACCAAAAATGTATATCCTAAATTTAATCATAAGGAAACATGTGGCAAACCCAAATTGTGGGACACTACAAAATGGCTACCCTGTATTCGTAAATTATATGTAAATCAAGAAAGATGGGGTTTTCTTTAAAGGACATTATTAGAATAATTGGCAACACTTGAACAGAGTATCAATGTTAAATTTCAGGTTTGCTTATAGTACTGTGGTTGTATAAGAGAATATCCTTGTTTTAGGGAAATATACTTGTAAGTATTAGGAATAAAGTGGAATCTTCTCTGTAACTTATTCTTAGTTGAGAAAGATGGCGAGAAAAAAGCAAGTGATAAAATGATTGAGGTTTCTGTACAAAGAGTATGTAGGATTTCTTTGCATTAGTCTTATAACTTTTCTCAAATGGAATTATGTCAAAATAAAAAGTTTGAAGAAACAGGTGGCCTGTGAATCCTGTCCCCAGGTGAACCAGGCAGTGGACTTTCCTAGCCACCTGCACCCTCTGTGTTGACTCTGTGCCCCTGGTAGCAGGGAGGCCAGGGGAGGAGAACCAAAGGGGCACTTTTATGTGAAGAGCTCAGAGTTGAGAGATGTAGGATGAGATATTGAGCTTTGTCAGGAGGCTCAGACTAAACTCAACCTTGTTTATCTGCTGCCTTTTTCCAGAGGTAGTGAGAACTTAGAAGAAAACCCATTTGGCACAGGTGTGAAAAGCAGGGCCAGATCAAGACTGCAGAGTCTTACATCACATAAGTCCAAAAGACTCCACCAGGGACTTCCAACTGCGCCCTTGCTGGCCATAAATGCTTATCTATGGTGGTGGATATCACAAAAATTATGCATGGACTTTTTTTTTGCTCATCTGCTTCTGTTAGTGTTCATGTATTTAATATTTGGCCCAAGACAATTCTTAGATAAGCATTCACAGGGCGCAATGGGACACCCCTCTGACCTTCACGCTTTCTCTCCCATCCCACATGAAAAAATGCAGTTTACCAAAAAAGGGCACTGAAAACAAGCAGTCTTTGACCTCCAGCCACCTGTTACTTTCTCCAGATATGGAGTTTCCTCTTCTTTCTTCCTCCCTCAGGTTCCCCAGGAGAATTTCCATTGCAGCATTTTCAGTTAAGTAGCACTTAATTAATAGTCTTAAACTTTCCAGAGTAGCCCTGCTTAACCCCTCCCCCCCTCCGCTCTTTGGTTAAGGTTACTACTGAAGGGCATGCTGTAAGTTGAATGCAGGTCAGGCTTCCCACTGGCTTCTGGGTAGACTTTAATGTGATAGCATAGACACCAAAAATAACTAGACTGGACTGAAATTTATCTCCTACTTTGGCTTTCAGAGTGACAGGTTGTGAGTTTGACTTGATTGCTGTGCTGTCAGGATATAATCAATGAAGTTTGGTAAATGCTCTGTTTCCTCTAGGGTCATCATCATTAGCATATTAAAAGTTCTAAGAAGTCTGGCAATAAAGAAACAGGTAACTTGCTTTAACCCTTCTTAATTGCCTGGGTAACACTTAGAACATCTTAAAAGAATACAGGAAACACTAGCCATGATTGATAGTCATAGTGTGTATTTTAAGAGATGAGTGCACCAACTTTTTCTCAGAGGTCTCTGGGCCTAAAAATAGTCAGACACCAATGATTTATCTTTTTGTTTGTTTGTTTGCTTTTTGGTTTTCCTCAGCCATTCATCACAACTAATGACCAAAAAATTCTGCCAGGGACACAAAGATAGAGGATATCTCTGTCCTCAAGGACTTCCCTTAGGGAGGTAGAATATGAGTGGGCATTTATCCGTGCCAAATAAATGGTACAATAGGCACTCTCAGAGAAAAAGGAGAACATGCTGGGCTTGGTTGTCTAGGAAGTCCTAGGCAAGCTTCAAAGGAGAGAGACTGAGGTGTGTATGAGAAATGAAGTATACAAGCAGTTGGTGCACTGAACCAAACAAGTGGAGTGTAGTGAAGGGCTGGTCTAGAATAGTGGTTTCCAGACTTTGGCATGCATCCAAATTACTTGGAGATTTATTAAAATGTAAGGTGCTGGGCGGCGCCTGTGGCTCAAGGAGTAGGGCGCCGGCCCCATATGCCAGAGGTGGCGAGTTCAAGCCTAGCCCTGGCCAAAAACTGCAAAAAAAAACAAATGTAAGGTGCTGAGCCACCTCCATAGCTTCTGATCCACTAGCTTTGGAGTGGGGCCCAGGAACTTGCATTTCCAACAAGTTCCCAGATGATACTGATACTGCTGGCCTAGAGACCACAGTTTGAAACCCTCGAATTATCAAAGAGTGGAAGCATAGAGATCTGGTAAAGTGAGCTCAGACCTGACTGTGAAGCAGCTTAAATAAATAGCAGGTTGACAAATTGGGTTTTATTGATGAAATTTGAGCTGTGGCTTGAACAAAGTGACACAATTGCTCTGGTAGAAGAGGGGTGTCAAATAGATAAGACAAAAAGACTAGTTGTAGAGAGATCAGTTTGAAGGCTGTTACATAGTTACAGCCAGCAGATTTATAATATCTGAATTAGGGCAGTGGCAGTAGGAATAGAAAGAAAATATTGTTCAGAAATCTTCGTGAATGAAAAATCGACTGGTAGGAGACAAGAACTGAAAGTTAGCCTTGGTCATTCTGTGAGAAAGTATCCAGTAGGGTACAGTTATTTGTTTAGTGCTACTCTGAAATTTTTTTATTAATATTAGGGCTGAACTTGGTTATGTTCATACCATATATCAATAAAAAGAAAACGGGAAAATGTTACTATGTAAGTTAAGAGGGTGAACAGTGATTTAGAGAGCTCACTTAGGGCTTGTTTGAAGGCCTAAGATATATCCCACTCTCAGGAATGGCCCTATTTTGCAGGGAAATTTGGCTTACCTGCCAGGGATAGTGTTTGGGTGGATATGGAGAGACAAAGCCAGAAGGAAATTGACTTTGATGGGTACCACATATTATAGTTATATGACCTTCCTTGTGCTCATGGTATGTTTATAAACACAGATTTCAGGCAATCCCAGTTCCTAACTTATTCACTAAGTCTTATTGCCCTATCACTTGAAAATAAAAACCATTTCTTGTTCGTTTTTAAATAAATTTTATTGTGTATATTTAAGACTTATACCATGATATAGTATTCATATGTAGATAATAAAAGGTTTACTATATTTACTATTCATATGTAGATAATAAAAAGGTTTACTATAAGGAAGGAAATTAACATATCCATTATCTCACATAGTTACCTTTTTTGTGTGTGTGTCTATGTGTGTATGTGGCAAGAACAGAGGAAAATCTTAGCAGGAATCCCAACTACATTACAATTTTTATTCGGCAGTACCTGTGGCTTAGTAAATAGGGCGCCAGCCCCATATACTGAGGGTAGCGGGTTCAAACCCAACCCCGGCCAAATCACAACAAAAAATAGCTGGGCATTGTGGTGGGCACCTGTAGTCCAGCTACTTGGGAGTCTAAGGCCAGAGAATCGCCTGGGCCCAAGAGCTGGAGGTTGCTATGAGCTGTGATGCCATGGCACTCAACCAAGGACGACAGAGTGAGACTCTGTCTCTTAAAAAAAAAAAGAAAAAATTTGTTTCTTTCTTCATTTAATTTATTTGAAACAGAGTCTCACTTTGTCACCCAGGCTAGATAGCATACTGTGGCATCATAGCTTACAGCAACCTCAAACTCTTGGGCTCAAGTGATCCTCTTGCCTCAGCCTCCCAAGTAGCTGGGACTACAGGCACCCACCACAATGCTGCTAATTTTTCTATTTTTAGTAGAGACAGAGTATCACTCTTGCTCTCAAGCAATCTACCCCCTTGGCTTCCCCATTACAATTTTATTGACCATGGTCCTCAGTAGATCCTTCCCATCTACTACTTGGTATCTTCTGGTCTGTATCTTTCCCTCACTCCCCTTGCATAGTAACTACTGCTTCATTTTCTGTCTCTATATATTTTATTTTTCTTTCTTTTTTTTTATTGTTTGGGATTCATTGAGGATACAAAGAATTAGGTTGCACTGATTGCATTTGTTAGATAAAGTCCCTCTTATACTTGTGTCCTGCCCCCATGAGGTATGCCATACACCAAGTCTCCCATTCCCAAGTAAGAACATGCAATGTTTTTCTCTCTGTATCTAGCATATTCTAATTAGCATAATATCCTCCAGGTTTATGCACGTTGTGGCAAATGACAGGATCTCTTCCTTTTAAAAGGCTGAATAATGTGTGGTATTGCTCTGTGTGTGTGTGTATCAGTTTCTTCATCCATTTGTTTGTTGATGGACACTTATATTATTTCCATATCTAGGTTATTGTAAATATTACTGCTATGAAATTAGGAGTGCAGATATCTTTACAAGGTAGTAATTTCCCTTTCTTTATGTTTATACCCAGAGGAGGGATTGCTGGGTCATATGGTAGTTACATTTTTAATTTCTTTAGGAACCTTCATATTGTTTTTCATAATGACTGCCCCAATCAATCTATATTCCCACCAAAAATAATGTACAGGGTTCCCTTTGGTTCCCTTTTCTCCACGCCCTCACCATTTGTTATCTCGTGACTTTTCAATAATAGCCATCCCAGTGGATGTAAAGTGGTATCTCATAGTGAAGGTTGGTTTTTTTTTTTTTTGTATAATTGCTTATAATAGCCATTTTTTTATAATAAAAATTTTGTATTTTGGTTTTATAGTACATGAATCATTATGAGATAAGCAAAATCAAGAAACATAAAATCCACATGAATAGAAGCAAATGAAGCCCTCTCAGCAATACTGATAAGCCGAGCAAGGTGAAACTTGCACAGGTGAATCAGAAAGGACACTGTAATGGAGTATAACACAGTCTGTCTCAGAACTTTCACAGTGACCCATGTATTTTTGGCCAGGGCTGGGTTTGAACCTGCCACCGCCAGCATATGAGGCCGGTGCCCTACTCCTTTGAGCCACGGGCACTGCCCCCATATTCTTTTCTTTTTTTAGATAGAGTCTCATTCTGTTGCCCCAGGGTACAGTGGCATCAGCCTAGTCCACAACAACCTCAAACTTCTGGGCTGAAGCAATCTTCCTGCCTCTACCTCCAGAGTAGCTGGTACTACAGGCACCTGCAGTAATGCCTATCTAATTTTTCAATTTTTTTTTTCCAGTAGAGTTGGAGGTCTCACTTTGCTCAGGCTTGACTGGAACTCCTGAGCTCAAGTGATCCTCCTACCTTGGCCTCTTCAAATGCTAAAGCATGTGCACCATGCCCAGTCTCACCATATTCTTTTGGTGGTTATCTTTTGAGCAATTCAGAAGTCTTTGGGGGAAGTTTTTTACTCCATAGTTTGGAAGAAATGTGTGTTCCCTCTGTGGCAAATTCTAGAAGAATGAGTTGAATGTGTGGATTGAAATAATTTCTAGGCTGAGGGCCGATAGCTTAAGTGACTAAGATGCCAGCCACATATACCAGAGCTGGCGAGTTCCAATCCAGCCCAGGCCTGCCAAACAATAATGACAACTACAACCAAAAAATAGCCGGGCGTGTGGTGAGCACCTATAGTCCCAGCTACTTGGGAGGCTAAGGCAAGAGAATCACTTAAGCCCAGGAGGTTGGGCTTAAGTGGAGGTTGCTGTGAGCTGTGATGCCACAGCACTCTACCCAGGGCAGCAGCATAAGGCTCTGTCTCAAAAAAAAAAAAAAGAAAGAAAGAAAAGAAAAGAAAAAATTTCTAGAATATTTACTCCTAAAGAGCAGCTAATCTATTTTTCATTGACTTTTGCCTGATCTTACTTGTCAAGCTTCCAAATCCACCACTGGTGAAAGGTAGAGCAAATTTTCTAGTCCTTAATTTCCAAAGACAACTAGCAAGTCAGTATGGCAGTATATCAGAGCAGTAGCCTTATGTTTTAAAAATCTGCTTATCTTGAACAAGACATGGAACTTGGTGCTCTTTAAGGGCTCTCCTCCCTCCGTTTCTGGCTCAGAGAAAAGATTACACAGGGTAAACTGAGATCCTGAAGACAAGCAGTTTGGAATTTTATCATTTAAACAATCTGCTTTACAAAGACCTCCTGATGATCATGAAAGCATGGGCCTCAGACAGGGTAGTGGGGAGATGGCACTGAGGAGCCTGCAGTAGCTGAGGGGATCTGCACTGCATTAGAACAGAATTCAGGAGAGTTCATCCATGCTGAAGTCAGAGGTGCTGAATCTCACCCTGTGGAGACTTTTTTTGTCTATTGGAGATCATCCTATTAAGGGTAATGTCCTAATCCACTCTGAAGATGAAAAGGATTCCTGTCCTGTGTGAACGTCACTGGATTTGGAATCATTTCTGTGGCTCAGATCTCTGTGCATACTCTGCCATGAGAGCAACAGAAGTATGAGGAAAGGGGGCCGATTAGCAGAACTGAGCTAAAAATAGAGCCCAAGACTAAGAACTTGCAAGGTTCAGAGTGGTCCTTGCTTTTGTACTTTTAGTTTAATGGGAAAAATAGATGCTGATGTTCTAAATCCATAAAGATTTAGTTGTACAAAATTTGCCAAAACACAAAGTTAAGTCTGAGTAAAGTGGTGATGTAAGGAAAGATGGGTTGGTAAAGGACTCATTGCAGAAAAGATTCCTAAACTAGATATAAAAGCTATGGCATAATAAGTAGGAGGCTGGCGCTTACATTATGCTTTTGAGACTTGAGTGTGACTAAGAGATGGGAAAAGAAATATTCTGAGCCAAGATGTGTCTGCCAAGACTAGAAGTTGTGGAAGGAGTAATTGCAAGGACAACAAGTTTCCTAGTGTCAAGAAACAGTGTTTCTCATCCTCCCCCATTTCCTATTGCTGTCACCATAGCAGATTTCTTTACTCTCCAGCACCAACTGACCTGTGCACCAAGTCAGCCAACCAGATAGTTTTCTGGAAAGCCAGTTATGCCAGGAACTCGTGGTGCATAGTCTCAGGATTTCAGCCAAATATGCAACCTGGAGCTTGTATTCTGCTAAAGGACCTGTCAGAGTATCCTATGCCGGGCAGAGCACATTAATACTAACCATGGGTCTCATGCTATTGATGATTACAAACAAACCTGATTTATCTGTTTATTACTGCCAAAGTTTTTGCCCTGGGCCTCTTCATCATATGCCCTTCTCTAGATGTGTGATTTCCAGTGTGAAAAAAGTATATATAATACCTCTCTAATTTTTATATCATGCAAATTGTTTCTAGAAATCCAAAGAAGAGCAGGAATATTTGAGGTCATTATCTCTGCAGACAGAATTGACGTTCATTCGTCTTATGCAGCTCAAGCCATGGAAGGCATAATGATATGTTTACAATTATTCCTGATGTCATTGGATGCAAAGTTAGACAAAATAACAGGAGGTTAAAGGTCTCTTCTGTAAATTGCTAGTGTATATTAGGAATCTTTGTGATTTCTTCTAGTTTCAGTCATTGGAATCAGTTACCAATTGGTGTTATGGTGAATACCAGGGGAGCATTTTATGGACCCCTTGACAATCTAGATAAAATGAGTATAGTTAATAAAGAACAACTAGACCCCATATATTTTAGTAATTATATGATCTGTAGGAGACATGCCTTTGAGGTGTGGTTGGATACCATCACTGACCTGCAGAAGAATAGACTGAAAATGAGTTCCCTGTTTTTGAGCTGTGATATGCAAGCCAGCTTAGACCATGGAGGGCCAGCTTAGTGAGTTATGTATCTGGGACACTCACAGTTACAGAAGCTGCGGATGCCACCCACACATGTGCACACTCTCTAGATTCCCTGTCTAGACCCTTTAAGGTTCCTATTCCTGGTCTTTGGGGATAATAAACCCCAGGAACCCACAAAACTAATATAACTGTCTTCTCTTTCTGTTTAGGAGGTCTAGTCCTTTACTTTCAACTCACTGTAAGATCAGTAGAGGTGAAGCTAACTCAGTATTTTGTGATCAGAGAAGTAGTGGGGGTGACAGTCCGGTGGATGCAGCTGTAAAGCATTTACCAGATCCTAAATTTAGGATGACTCTGTGTGACATATTCTGCTTTCAGAATAGTTTTGCAGTTTTTACCGTAGACCAAAAAGGGTAAAAGTAATTTTTTAGGTGTAATGTAAAAGTGAAATAAGTCTGGTTTAAAACTTTTAAACAAAAAACTAAATTTCTAAATGAGTTAGATATTAGAAATTTCTGGTATATTGAGTTACTGCTCATGTTTGCACAGGTAGCTTGCATTTGGTTGCTAATGAAAGGGTCCCCCAAGCAAAAGAAGGACCATGTTTGACATACACAATGGACTGGTTATGAACAATTAAGTTTTAAATTAAGCGCTATTCTGAGTAGTGTGATGAAATCCCGCAGTGTCCCCCTCCATCCCACTGAGGATGTGAATCATCCCTTTCTCCAGCGTATTTGTGCTGTATAAGCTGCCTGTCAATGTTATTTAGTAGCTTTCCTGGTTGGGAGATCAACTTTCATAATATCACAAAGCTTGTGTTCAAGTAGCCCTTATTTTACTTAATGATGCCCCAAAGCACAAGAGTAGTGATACTAGCACACTATTATAATCACCGTATTTTATTATTGATTATTGTTAATCTTTTACTGTGCCTACTTTATAAATTAAGTTTCATCATAGTCATGTATGTATGGGAAAAAATATAGTGTATGTATAGGGTTTGGTACTATCTGTAGTTTTAGGCATTTATTAGGATCTTGGAATGTAACCTCCACAGATATAGGGAAACAACTATACTGTGGTGAAAAGACCTAAAATCACCGAGTCTTTGCTCCAAGACAGAGACTAATAACATTGATATGTTTATTCTAACTCCAGGATGATCTCAACAGTTGTTCAATTGCCTAGTCATAAAATCCATCGGAAATGCCCATCTGAGGGATACCCCTGGAGATAAGACATGTGTCATCACCAGGGAGTAACCTGTGCTTTTTCAGTTTCCAAATGGTGAAAGAGGGAGCAATTGCCTGGTAGCCAAAGGATGTGGCTACCTTATTCTAGGAAGAGATTTTAGACTTTGGTTCTAGGAGTGGTTAGAAAGCTATTATTATTCACAAGGGTAGGAGGTGCAGGGGGGATGGTGTAGGGTGGCAAATGGTTGCATAAAGTCTTTGCTTTCATGAGACACAGGACTTTAGAGCTAAAAATGGCCTTAAAGTATCTAGTCTGGACTATAGAAAAACACACAGACGAACGAAGGAAAGTACAGAATAAAATAAGTCATCAAATTAGAGGAGGTTTTATGGTTTTATTGACTTTTTTTCACCTACATGGTTAGATGGTGCTTCTTATGCTTCTTATGCTTCTACAGCAAAGTCCTGTTGTAGCACTTTGTAGATACTAACTCCTTAATTCTGGCAACAACCATATGAGGTGGACTCTAAGACTACTGATGGGGAAACTGAGAGGTTGCGTAACTGATCCAGGGTCATCCAGCTCCTCAGTGGCGGGCACAGGCAATTCCACCTTGAGATTCATGCTTTGGAGTTGACAGCAGTGCTACTCAGCATGATCTGCAGACAGGGAAGGTTTGCAAACCATTTGTGTCCATCCTACAGTGAGACAAGCACAGAAAATGAGATTGTTTTATAGAAACTTTTATAGCAATTTGACATTTCTACAACATACAGGAGTGTGACTCTGTATTTTATTAAAGTGTTGGTCCAAACATATTAGAAATAAGTAAAACAAGTTTTTTACCACCAATATTTTGGCAAGCACTGGTCTAGAATTCTCACACATATGCAAATAGACCTGTATAATTTTCATGTATACACTTGTGTGTGTGTGTGCACACGTGCATTTATATATAGATAGATAGATAGATAGATAGATAGATAGATAGATAGATACCCATATGTCCAAATATTCATTGTTAAGAAGAGGTATTATAAACCCATAATATATCCTATGAAAGACTACCAAACACCACATATTATATATCAGCGGTTCTCAACCTATGAGTCGTGACCCCTTTGGACTGTATTAAAGATTCATGGCATTAGGAAGATTGAGAATCACTGTTATAGGTGAAGGGCACAATTATAACTTTGACCTGAAATGTATAAAACAAACTGTGTAACCAAAATGTGTGTACCCCTGTAATATTCTGAAACTTAAAAAAAATAATAGGGCAGCACCTGTGGCTCAGTGAGTAGGGCACTGGCCTCATATATTGAGCATGGCAGGTTCGAACACAGCCCTGGTCAAACTGCAACAAAAAAAAAAAGCCGGGTTTTGGGGCAGGTGCCTTTAGTCCCAGCTCCTTGGAGGCTGTGGCAAGAAAATCACTTAAGCCCAAGAGCTGGAAGTTGCTGTGATCTGTGACACCACGGCACTCTACCAAGGGTGACAAAGTGACACTCTGTCTCTAAAAAAAAAAATAATAATAATAAAATAAAGGCTCAGCACCTGTGGCTCAAGTAGCTAAGGTGCCAGCCACATACACCTGAGCTGGCAGATTCGAAACCAGCCTGGGCCTGCCAAACAACAATGACAGCTGCAACCAAAAAATAGCCGTGCATTGTGGCGGGCGCCTGTAGTCCCAGCTACTCAGGAGGCTGAGGCAGGAGAATTGCTTGAGCCCAGGAGTTGGAGGTTGCTGTGAGCTGTGATGCCATGGCACTCTACCCAGGGCAATAGCCTGAGGCTCTGTCTCAAAAAAATAAATAAATAAAAATAATAAAATAAAATAATACTGGCCCAGTGCAGTGGCTCACAACTGTAATCCTAGCACTCTGGGAGAGTGAGGCAGGGAGATTACTTGGGCTCAGGAGTTCAAGACCAGCCTAAGCAAGAGCAAGACACACGTCTCTAAAAAATAGGTGGGCATTGTGGTGGGGCCTATAGTCTCAGCTACTTGGGAAGCTGAAACACCCAAGAGTTGGAGGTTGCTGTGCTCTGTGATGCCAGGACACTCTGCCCAGGGCAACAGAGTGAGGCTGTATCTCAAAAAAATAAGTTAATTAATTAAAGAATACTATTCAACAATTAAAATGAATGAACTAGATCTACATGGAAATAACATGGATAAATCTCAAATTAAATAGACAAGTTGCAGAATTGCAGCTACATTATGATAATTGTATAAAATACAAAAGATAAAATAATACTCTATTTGCATATAAAGTGAACATCTAACAGTGTGGATACGAAAGATGCATACCAACTTCAAAAGAGAATTTAACTCTGGGAAGGGCAAGTAAAGAGTGGTATTGCAAATGGGCAAAAAAAAAGAGCCTTCAATTATATCTGTAATCATTTACTTTAAGAAGCTAAAACAAATGTGGAAAAAATATTTATACTTATAATATCTAGGTGGTGGGTACAGAAATATGAAATTTTTCTATATTCCGTACCTTTAAAATGTGTCATAGTAAAATTAGTCTCAGAAAGCAATTTTTTTTTTAATTCTAGAAAGCAAATTAAACAAACGAAAACATTAGGGGATCTTTATAACTTGCAGTATGTCCAGGGATACATTTGCCTTCCCATTTACTTAAAAAGAGTTATTGGTCTTAAATGCAGTTTCTTTTTTCTTTTTCTTTCCTTTTTTTTTTTTGTTTTTGAGACAGAGTCTCACTTTCTTGCCCTCAATGGAGTGAGGTGGCATCATAGCTCACAGCAACCTCAAACTCTTGAGCTCAAGTGATCCTCTTGCCTCAGCCTCCCAAGCAGTTGGAATTACAGGTGCCTGCCACAACACCCAGCTATTTTTTAGAGGCAAGATCTCACTCTTGCTGAGGCTGGTTTTGAACTCATGAGCAAACTCAAGCAATGATCCACCCACCTTGGCCTCCCAGAATGCTGAAATTACAGGTGTGAGCTATCACACCAGGCCCATTAAGGGCAGTTTCTAAGCCTCAGAGCCAAAGAGAATGCACTGGTTTAGAGCCCAGGAGTTTGAGGAGAGGAGTAGTACTAGTTTTGTTACTAACTTGTGACAGGGGCTTTCCCATATGTAAATCATCATTGTCTTATTTATAAAATTAGGGAGGAAAACTCTGAGATCATCTTCAGCAGAAATTTTTGTAATTCATATGAATTACATATAAATTTATATTTGAATTTTTTTTTTTTTTTTTGAGACAGAGCCTCAAGCTGTCCCCCTGGGTAGAGTCTCCTGCCTCTGCCTCCCAAGTTTCTGGGACCACAGGCGCCTGCCACAATGCCTGGCTATATTTTTTCAGTTGTAGCCATCATTGTTGTTTGGTGGCCTGGGCTGGATTTGAACCTGCCACCTTAGGTATATGTGGCTGATGCCTTAGCCATTTGAGCCATAGGCACCAAGCCATGTTTGAAATGTTGAATAGACTTCTCAATTTGATGCTCCTTTTTACAATAATGGGAAAGACTAAACAAATACATGGAATGAACATAGATGTAGAAATAAGATTAAATATATGTGCAGTGGGATCCAGTCCGGGTTTAAGTCTTGCCTCTGCCACTTACATGAATCTCAGTTTCCTGAAACACTCTCATTGTATGATTCATAAGCTGGGAATCATAATAAATAACACCTACCTGGACTTGGGATCAAATGATGACAGAACAATATTATGGTTGTCGCTGTTCCAAATCAGTCACTTAACTGTTATATCTGGAAAGATATTGAATTGTATTACTTACAACATTTGGATTTGGGCCATGGTTAAATGGTTCCATTTGTCTACATAGAATAAACTTGAAAAAACAAAATTGAGAACACTCTTGATTTTTAATTTATACTTTGCACACTTGCCATTGATTTGCACAGAAAGCACAAAAGCAGAAGCAGATCACAACAGGGAAAGAAGAATTGTCCTTCAAAATTTGCATTTGTGAGTCTCAAAACCATGCTATAATTTTCTGGGGAACAGAAATTTTGGACTCATCTGTCTTGCCTTAAGACAGTTACGGCATAGTTAACATGGTTATGTTTGTAGTACTGTTGACATAATATGAACCAGTAGATAACGTTTGGGAGGCTTGAATTCAGTAGAGCCACATGGCATCACAGGGACCTGGTGAATGAAAAGCTACTGTAAGCTTATCAACAGAAGATAGCAGAACAGCCCTCCCAGGGCTCTGGAGATGTTTATCACCCAGGCCTCTGAGAACAGAAGTTTGACCCATACCAAACAGCTCAGAAATAATGTCAATACACCGAAGACCACAGACAGCAAGGAATTTTCTGAGATAAGATTACAATTTTGTCCTTAAAGGGATGCCAACCCAGTTAGCCAATCTCAAAATATTCCCTGAATAATGCAACCTTGTAAGTTATTCTTCATACCAGGGAGTTTTCAGAGCTCACTTTTTGTGCTTCTCAATACAAATATTCTGCTGTTGTTTTCCAAAGTCTTCACAAACCCCTAGCAATATCTAAGGAACCTTAACCCAGCGGGATTACAGCTCAGGAAGACTGAGCTTGGTGTCCATGAGATCCGCCAGTTGTAAAAGTTAGAGGCAGCTCTCCATTAGCAAGATTGATTGACTTACCCTTTTTTTTTCAGGACTTAAACCCTGTATAAGCCAGGGAGTCCCCTAGGCCAGATTAGACTTCTAGTCAAGGGCAAAGTCATTATAGGTAAAGGTGACTCAGTCTTCAAGTAGGTGTGAAAAGCCTACTTGATCACACAAAAGTGATCATTTGTTTAAATTTACCTACCTAGTCATGTGTTTGATTTAAATATCAGTATGCAAACTGGTGCTATCGGGAGCTCCCAGGGGAGGGGTGAGGTAGAGGGTTTTTCAGTTTTCCTGCCTCTCTGCCTTTCCAACTGTCTTCCCCTTTGGAGATTCCTTCCCTCTTCTCTTCTATTCAGATGCTTCTCCTTCATACACCTTTTCAGAGCATCCTGCCTACCCCGATCTGACCCTCCTCTGGACTCTGCTTACGTATCTTCTAGAAGCCATACCTGCCTTGGGAATTTACCTTAATTTTGCATCTTTCATATTTTTTCTCTCTCTACCCCTTTCTAATGTGGTTAACATCTGTGTGCAGCTAAATAAGAGGTCTATGAAAATAAAATCTGCTGTGTCTTTAGAATAGATCACCTACTATGCGCGCCATGCATAGTTGTATTTACTAATTCTTGCTTAGTGTCTTGCTGAGTCTCCTCTGTTGCTTTTGGAAGCCTTGGGACTCCTACCTTTCTCAAAGCCAATAGAACCAGGAATAGCATCCCTGAGCAGCAGGAGCTAGGAAGACATCTAAAGTGGACTTGAAGGGCTTCTTTTGAATAGCTCAAAGCTATTCTACAAAACCAAGATAGGTGTATTCTAATGTTGATCTCCTCAGGGCTTGGTTTGGTTTTGAAATAGAGTCTTACTCTGTCACCTCGGGTTGGAGTGCAGTGGTGCAATCATAGTTCAGTGCAGCTTTTAACTCATGTGCTTAAGGAATCCTCCCACCTCAATGTCTCTAATAGCTGGGACTACAGGTGTACACCACCATGTCTGCCCAATTTTTCTTTTTTTTGTAGAGATAGGGAACTTACATTATATTGCTCAGGGTGGTCTTGAACTGGCCTCAAGTGATCCTCCCACCTCACCCTCCCAAAGTACTAGGATTATACGCAATAGTCACCATGCCCGGCCTCCTCAGAGTTTAATGAGCTCAAGGATTTGGGAGAAATTAAATAAGGTTGCCTGATGTGCTTTTCTTGCGTGACTACATATGCCCTATGCTTTTCCTAGCCCCTCTGTTCTATCAAAACAGGTGGCTTCCCTGGACCAGCTCTTCCTCCAGCCTCATCCTTCATCCCACATTCAGAGGGAGCCTGGAAAGCTTCGTGTGGCTCATATAGTGTAGTGTAGTGTAGTGTAGTGTCATGCTCAGAGTTGTCTGTCTGGAGTTCAGATCTCACTCTGCCCCTCTGAGCTGTATGTCTTTTTTTTTTTTTTTTTTTGAGACGGAGCCTCAAGCTATCCCCCTGGGTAGAGTGCCATGGCATCACAGCTCATAGCAAACTCCAACTCCTGGGCTCAAGCAAGTCTCCTGCCTCAACCTCCCAAGTAGCTGGGACCACAGGCGCCCGCCACAACGCCCGGCTCTT